>CAUYPK010061876.1:0-156196 GCA_963574355.1 Loris lydekkerianus
AACTACTTTGCTTTTAATAATTTTATGAAATGGCAAAGGTTTAGCTAAGAGAAAACTTCAGCATGAATATGGGCCTGGGATTCTTTTTTCCTGTGGTGGATAAATCTGCCTTAAACGTCGATGTAACTTGACTTGCCGTGAGTGCCAAGTGCATCCCTTAATGGACAGCTTAAATGTGATTATTTTTCCACACTCAGTTGGACCTCCAGACCTGTCACTGACAATTTGCCTCACCTGTCTTATGTGAAATGTAATGGGAGAGATTATGGGAGGATGCCAGTTGACTGAAAATACAAAGCCTTTCAATTTGAAGTGACCTAGGTGGGAGGTAATAAACTCATTCCCGTGATAGTTATTGAGATGGTTTAGATGAACTGAGTAGGGGCTTTATTCTAATTCCTACTATACAGGTGTACATGTCTCAAATTTTATTATAATCATTGGTAGCCTCACTAGAGGTCAACAAGTTATGTAAGTGCTGACAGCAAAAACACCTTGAAATGGTTTGGGTAAAGCTGTCAGCACCACCAGTTGAACCTACATAAGTTCTGAGCTGACCCAGAATACTTGGTCTGCAACACCAAGAGCTGGTATCTTTCACTGGCAGCATTAAGATACCAAATCCCACAAGCTGCTGCTTAGTTGCTTGGTGGTTGTGGATAAACTTCACCCTGCATGATTCTTGGGATCAGCTTCTGGGTTCCCCTGGTGAGCAGATACACCATGTTCTGCATTCCACATACAAGCAAATTGCAAAAAATAGTACTCAATTCTCATATAGGTTTATTTATGTGTGTATGAGTGTATATTTCAATTATGTGTATTTAACTCTTTAAATCTCTTAGATTTTATTTTATCCTGTAAATTTCTGTATATGTAATTTTATAACAAAAGCCTCCACCAGCAATCGCACGTGGAAGATACAGATTTGTCATTTCTCCCTTCCTCTGGTCTGTTCCGAAAACTCCAAATCTTCTATTAGTACATATCACGGTATTGTATCTCAAAAAGGAATCATTATGTTAGGATTCTAATCCTTTAAGAACGTCATGGCCTTTAATAATGTCAAGAAAAGTAAAATAAAGAGCTGCATATATTTCCAAAGAACTTGACTTTTGATTCCAAGTTGGAAAGAAGCCAGCTGAGCACTTCAGGTTTGCTTTTAAATTTGGTATGAATCGAGCTTTGGTATGACTGTGCTTTCTGCTCTTGGCCTAAACAGAGCACTGCAGCATCAAAGGAAATCTTTGGTGATGGTGCATCCTATTTAACTCCTTCCCTTTTCCCACCAATATTGTCACAGGGCTATGCTGCTTAAAGGTGTTCTGGCTGCCAAATCCCTTTCTTAGCTCAAGAGTAGTTTTGAGATGTACTTGGGGAAACAGAGAAGCAGGAAGGTTTGGAAACCAAAAATCAAGAAAAGCCAAAATCTTAGCATGACTTTTATACGTTAGAACCTTATACCATGCCTCATTTGTACCTGTGAGAGTTTTCTGTTTGACACAGGGTAGCTAGAAGGGGCCTGGAAGGCATGAATAGTACAAAAGAAGTTAGTCCTTCCATTGTCATTTGTATACATTAATGACCATCTGATGAGGACCTGCTTTTTGTTTGTTTTCCTTTGAAACCCAGCCCTATTGTATTTGTATTTAAAATTTGTACACATTTGTATGATAATCTGTACCTTGTGGTATTTGGTACCATTAGAGGAAATACTTTGGATTCAGACCTTCTTGCAATTTTTATATCATTGTTTTATTTTGTTTTTTAAATAAATTCTATTGGTTTGATAAAAAAAAAAAAAGCTAACATGACTATATCAAGGGACTCAGAATGTGGGGCAATAGAAACCCCTGTGCCTTTCTGGTGGCAATGCAATGACTGGTGGATGCAGTTAGTTTGTGAAATGTTTTGGCTATTTTTTAATCACGTAAACCCATTCATTCCAATAAAAAAAAAGGAAAGGACATCAAAAGGACTATGCCAGGAACGCCCTTTGTCAGGAAAGACAAGATGGGAAACCCAATACAGAAATGGGGGACAGATGCATGACACAGGGGATGCCCAGGGGCTGATGACCTCAGGAAGAGATTCATTCATCCACCCTTATTTATTCACTCAGCAAAAACTCCCATTGTGTGGCTGGTGCTATTCTAAGCACCAAGGGTTGGCAGTGGCCAAGAGAGGCAAGAATCCATGCCTGACCTGTGGGGTCCCTGCAGTGCAAGACAAGAGAAGGAACTTGTTTCAGACAGAGGAATGCAAACAACAAAGTAGAGAGGAAAGATGTGCAGAGGTCAGACCTAAAAGACAGGATGGCCCTGAAGCCATTTGAGGCCTCAGAGTAGAGCTCTGAGAGGAGCCCTGGGCCTTCAGGGGACCCCCGACCCCGGGGAGAAGCTCACCTGGAAGAAGTCAGCGGCCGGGGGCGGTGGGGTGGGGGCAGTGAAGTTGAACAGGGTGACGTTGTAGAAATGGAAGATGGAGAAGCTGCCTCCAACCACCACAACCCTGAGGCAGTCAAAGCAAGTGCTCTTCCCTGGAGCCTGCTAGCCTGTTGGCCCAGAAAAGGCCACCCCAGAGAGAGCCCTATGAGGGAGGGAAGCCCAGAGCACAGCCACGTGCCTGGAAGAGCAGCCCTGCAGCAGCCCGTGTGTGTGGTGCTCTTGATGTATGGTGACAGGGGCTTTTACCTGGGAGCTCACCCTCAATCTGGGAGCTGGGGGTTGGAACATACCTGGAACCTGGCCTGAGCTGGGGCTGGGTGGCCTCTAAGTCCCAGGGCCATTAGAAATTGTACTTTCTTTTCCTGTGACCAACTTGCCTTCTTAGCCAAGGATGATGCTTTCAGGCCTCCTCTGTAGACTTTGGGGAGGGCCCTGAGTCCTGACTGTCTCTTCAGGGACCCGGCCAGCCCAGGGCAGCTATGCCAGGGTCACCAGGCTGCTCTGGAGAGAGACCTGGAGGGTCTAGAGGCAGAGAGCCCCCTGAGCCTCTGCCTCATCCGGCAGCAGTAGGAGATGAGACTTCCGCAAAGCCAACATCTCCCACCTTAGTGCCCCCAGGGCCAGGAGCACAGGGTCCCAAGAAAGGACAAAGCCTGTTCATCCCCAGGAGGCAGCTGCAGGGCGGGACCCAGGCTGAGCTGCAGTCTCTGTGCTCAGCAAGGCCGCCTCCTGGGTCCCAGCACAGCCAGGACAGCCAGGTACACACTCCCAGTTTGGCAACAGGAAAAGAAACTCGACTAACATTATTAGCCACCAAGGACAGTGAGGGGACATTACCTGTTCGTATCCACTAGGATGGCTGCAACAAGTATGAAAAACAGCACGTGTGGGTGAGGATATGGAGAGATGGGGCCTTACACAGTGCAGTGGGAACTTAAGATGGAGTAGTGCTCTGGAAACTGCCTGGTGGTTGCTTACAATGTGAACAGAGTCACCACAGGGTCCACCAGTTCAAGTCCTCAGTACAGCCACAGGAGAAATAATGACCTACAGCCATATACATATGTATAGATGTATCACTAAACAGAGACAGAAGGGGGAATGACCCGCAATGCTACCCATGAGTGGGCGGAATGTGGTCTTAGTCACAAAAAGGCACAAGGTCTGACCACACTTCAGAGTGGCTGAGCCTTGAGAGCAGCCAGAAAGGCCATACATTGTGTGACTGCCGCCACATGAACATCCAGAATAGGCAAATCCATCCACCATTACAATTCCTATCTCCATTATCTGTCCCCTTAGGAAGTGACTGTCAGGGATTGGGGAGAGGAGGGACAGACAGAGTGACTGCTATTGGACCCGGTGTCTCTTTGGGGTGATGGGAATGTGGTGGAACTCCAAGAGGAGAGACAGCCTCACCCCTCTCCCTTAGCTGTAAAAGTTACTTAGTGATCTAACTAGTTATGGGTCAGTCACCTCAGCCAGTCCTCCCATGAAGGCCATCACAACCCTTGTCTGAAGAAAAAAACATCTGATGTGCAGCTGGGGAAAGTAGCAGATTCTTCAGCTAGATATCAGAAGGCAGATGACATAACAGGGAAAGACAGTAACTCTGGGGAGTGTGTGAAAAATGCAGGAAGTTCTCTCAAAGCAATGCGGCTGTAAGGACCATGCCCCTGCCTTCCTGGGATTCTGAATCTTGGTAATAAAGAATAAAACTTTAACCCATGAGAGTATTTGGCTCTTATTCTGGTTCTGGGATCCCATTACAGAATTAGATAGTGGTGGTGCTTTCACAATGTTGGAAATGTACTAATATCTCAACTGTGCACTTTAAAAAAGTGAATTTAAGGGTATGGGGATTAAAATAATGTTCTTATTTTTTAAAAGGGGTAAAGAGAAGAAATCAGACTAAAGGGGGACATACTAGAGCTTATCCCTTTGGAGAAAAAAAGTAAAACTGGCCTCTGGGGGCACCTCTGGGGCTGCTAAGCATCTGCTCCCTGTTCCTGTAGCTTGCCCCACACCCAACCCATTAGCATATGAGGAGAAATGACTGTCCACCCCAGAAGCGGCAAAGGCAACCTACAGAGGTGCTTGGTGTGGCTGCAGAGGGCATTATTTAGAACTGAGATATTTTAGGCCAGGCGCAGTGGCTAAACGCCTGTAATCCTAGCACTTTGGGAGGCCAAGGTGGGTAGATAGCATGAGTTCAGGAGTTCCAGACCAACCTGAGCAAGATCAAGACCCCATCTCTAAAAAATAAGTTGGGTGTTGTGGCAGATGCCTATAGTCCCAGCTACTTGGGAGGCTGAGGCAAGAGGATTGCTTGAGCCCAGGAGTTTGAGGTTGCTGTGAGCTATGACGCCATAGTGCTCAACTCCAGGGCAACTGAATGAGACTTGTCTCAAAAAAAAAAAAAAAAAAAAAAAAAGGAATGAGACCCCCATCTCTGAAAAATTACAGACACTATGGCAGGCATGCAGCACCGGCTACTTGGGAGGTTGAGGCAAGAGAATTGCTTGAGCCCAAGAGTTTGAGGTTGCTGTGAGCTATGACACCCTACCCAGGGCAACCAAGTGAGACTCTATCTCAAAAACAAAACAAAACAAACAAAAATTATTTATATGGGTTCAGCGCCCATAGCACAGTGGTTACAGCATCAGCCACATACAAGGAGGCTGGAGGGTTCGAACCCAGCCCGGGCCAGTTAAACAACATAACAAAAAGTAGCCGGGCCTTGTAGTGGGTGCCTATAGTAGTCCCAGCTACTTGGGAGGCTGAGGCAAGAGAATCGCTTGAGCCCGGGAGTTGGAGGTTGCTGTGAGCTGTAAAACCAGAGCACTTTACCAAGGGCGACATAGTGAGACTATCTTTAAAAAATATATATATATATTTATATGAAATAACATAAAACTTACTTTAGTGGCTGGGCATGGTGGCTCACACCTGTCTTCCTAGCACTCTAGGAGGCTGAGGTGGGTAGATTGCCTGAGCTCACATGTTCAGACCAGCCTAAGCCAGAATGAGACCCCATCTCTAAAAAACAAAAACAAACAAACAAAAAAAAACCTGGGATGTGGTGGGCACTCAGAGTTAGAATTCTCAAATGTTAAGGTTTGAAAAGGCATGTATGTCTTTTCATATGGGCTCTGGCTGAGCAACGGTTTTAATGACTGAAGTTTTCAAACGAGCTAAAAAATCAGTATAAGGTTCATTTCCTGATTGCATTATCTTAATGAAAGATTTTGAGATATCTCCAGGAGCCTGAACTTTTTCCGAGGCTTGAAGACTTCACAGTCTTGTTTGCACTAGCTGTGCCATTGTACTGGATTTGTCTGGAACCCCCAGCCACTGACCAGACCCAGCTGTTCTGAAGTTACATGAATTCCTCTCTGCTGGTTCTGGAGACTCATCAAGTCAGCCTCCTCCTTCCACCAAGTTTTAAACTGCAAATACTGTCCAGATTAGAGAATAGTTTTTGGCTATCATATCCCAATCATAAGGAATAAGTCACTGATCTTGTGCAAGTTCCTATAGTATACCTCTACAAAATGGGGACTGCATGCCATACTGTGTTACAACCCGTTTTAAATCTTTTAGAATAGCAAAAGTAATCATATGGTGATCAAAGCATTGGCCCCCTTGAGGGTATTCTGGACTAGGAGGGATATTTGTAACTGTGACTAGGAAAAGCCCTACAGTATCTTCAAAAGTAAAGTCACCAGTCTTGCGCCCCTCTAAGAAAGCCTTCATAACAGAAGTTTCAGGTGGATTATCTACATAGAGAGGCGCTGAGGGCAATGTTGGGTGATCTACGTTAGCATTTTTAACAGTGAGAGTATTCAATCGGTCTTCTAACTGTTTGACCTGAGCTGCCATAATGATCATTGAGGTATTTTCTTCCTTATTCACATTCATATCACATACTTCCTCCTCTGAGGAAGAACCAGAAACTCTCATAGGCTTTTTGTTCCCTATTCTTCTCAGGTTCTGGTTCTAACTGAACATTACTATCCTCCTCAATTTCAAATTGTGCTTGAACATCACCTTCTTTCCCAGTTTCTAATTCTTGTGACTCCCCAAACAGAAAATTACTCATTGTTTTCCCGAAATCTCTTTGTTTATTATTTACCAAAGGCCCCACTTATTTCGAGTGGAGTTCCTTTGTTTCTAATTTGGCTAAGGTCCCACTTACTATGAGTGGCATCCCGTTTGGAACTTCCTTTTGTTGTCTACCAAAAGTTTCACTTTCTTCCAAATGTCTTTTTTGCCCTTTGGTCCGAGTCCAAAAATCCTGCCGACTGCACCAGATGTCGCCACCAGGGACACTATGCCTCCCGGTGCTGCACGAAAAAACCAGGCAGAACATGGATTGAAGTGCTAGGAGGTGGACTAATCAGGGGTGCAGGAGAGCCCTGAGCCCGCTCCAAAATGGATATTTATTAAGGTGATACACAACAGATTTGGAGAGTTAAAGTAATGACATACACAACAGGTGTGGAGAGTTAAAGTAATAACGTACGAGGGCTGCGTGCTTAAGGATTGCCACATGCTCTTTCCTCACATGTTCTTTCCCCACAACTCCCATGAGGGAGCACCAAGCATCAATGTTTAACACCTGCTTACTAGTAAGTGACTGATCTTATCTCATTGTGGAGCACTGAGTTACTTGGGGAATTGCCCCTAAGTCACAAACATCTCTCTTTTTTTTGTTTTTTTTTTTTAGAGACAGGGTCTCACTTTGTCTTCCTCGGTAGAATACTGTGAAATCACAGCTCACAGAAACCTCCAACTCCTGGGCTTAGGCGATTCTGCCTCAGCTCCCAAGTAGCTGGAACTACAGGCACCTGCCACAGTCATAAAACATTCCTAGGCTTGCCAGGAGACTGTCCTGTTCTCAGTGTTTCCTTTTAATGTGATAAGAATCAGTAACTGTCCATTGTGTCCATGGTGTCCATTCCTCTACACCTGGCCCCATATACTTCCTTCGATCACGTTATGGTATCATGTATTTGCACAATTGAACACTGCTATCACATGGTTGTGGGAGGGGTAATTGACCCCACCAAGCTCAACTGTTGGGCACTTTTTTTTTTTTTTTTTTGCAGTTTTTGGCCAGGGCTGGGTTTGAACCTGCCACCTCTGGCATATGGGGCCAGTGCCGGACTCCTTGGAGCCACAGGCGCTGCCTTTTTTTTTTTTTTTTTTTAAGAAGTCCTTTTTCTTTAATGTTGTACAAAAAAGTATATGTAAAACCAAAAGTAAATAAGCATCATTACATTTGCTGATACCACTGCCCCCCCTTTTTTTTTGAGACAGAATCTCATGCTGTCGCCCTGGGTAGAGTGCCATGTTGTCATAGCTCACAGTAACCTCCAACTCTTGGGCTCAAGTGATCCTCTTGCCTCAGTTTTTCTATTATTTAGTAGAGATGGGGTCTTGCTTTTGCTCAGGCTGGTCTCAAACTCGTGAGTTCAAGCAATCCACCTGCATCAGCCTCCCAGAGTGCTAGGATTACAGGTATGAGCCACTGTGCCCGGCCTGTTGGGCACTTTTGTAGTGAATCTTAATGCCTGAATCTGGCATGCAAACTTCTGGAATATTCTTTTTTTTTTTTGAGACAGAGTCTTACTATGTCACCCTTGGTAGAGTGCACCACAGCTCATAGAAAACTCAAACTCTTGGGCTTAAGTGGTTCTCTTGCCTCAGCCTCCCAAGTAGCTGGGACAACAGAAGCCCACTACAATGCCCAGCTATTTTTTGTTTAGCAGGCTCTGGGTGGGTTCAAACCCACTGAGCATACAGGTCTCCAACCTTTTGGTCAAATTTGTGTACAACTCAAGACTCCTGATGCATAGCCCATATTTATAGCCCATATACAGTAACAATAATAATAAAAATAACAATACCATAATTGCTCATATGTAGTAATAATAATACCAACAGCATTTATAAAAAGAGGAAAAATAATAAGATGAGTATAGGCTCAGCACCCGTAGTATAGTGGTTAGGGAACCGGCCACATACACCGAGGCTGGTGGGTTCGAGAGTTGGGTAGATACACAATAGTGATTTCTTTTTTTTTTTTTTTTGCAGTTTTTTTGGGCAGAGGCAAGCTTGAACCCACCACCCCTGGTATATGGGGCCAGCACCCTACTCCTTGAGCCATAGGCGCCTCCCAATAATGATTTCTTCAGCCCAAGACAAATGGCAGCATATTGCTACTTTTTTTTTTCCTGGTAGAGTGCTGTGGCATCATAGCTCACAGCAACCTCAGTCTCCAGGGCTCAAATGGTTCTCTTGCCTCAGCCTCCCAAGTCGCTGGAACTACAGGTGCCCACCACAATGCCCAGCTATTTTAAAAGAGGGGGAGCATTCTGCTTTTGCTCAGACTGGTCTTGAACTGAGCTCAGCCTCCCAGAGTGCTGGCATTACAGGTGTGAGCCACCGCGCCCAGTCACCAATGCAGATCTAGAGCCAATCATATGTTGCCAATATCATTTTCAAGCCCTCACTTACCTATTTCCACTGTTGGCCATAGGTATCCTGATAAAATTGTAACCATAGTTACCAGAATAGTCACCGCCATGCTGACGCGGCTGCTGAGAGATGGGTTGGGAACCCCAGTTCTGTTGATTGTTGGTCTGATGATGCTTGGAATCATGTTGGTTGTACCCATCTGCCTTTCTCTTGCCTCCTACATTGCCCCCACAATTGCCCTGAGATCCACAGGAACCACGGCCTCTCTGCTGTTATGCAGGACCCCCTCTGCTACCCCTGGAGACTCTTGTTGATTCCAAAGATACGCCCCTCTGTGAATAGCCAGCTCTACCTCTTGGAGGTGGTGGTGGAGCACCTCACCCTCCCCTTCCTCCTCTTACTGCATAGCCATCATCATAGCCATAGTAGGGATCTTCACAGCCTCCACAATAGTCGTGATAATCATAACCATAGTAATCATCATAGTAATATTCATAGCCATAATAATCTGGAGAGTAGCCATATCCACCTCTGCCCCCACCACAACCCTGACCTCTAATTGGAGGTGGCATTCAAGGAGGAGGGTGGTAGTAATAATCTTCATATGCAGCTGCCTGTCTAGCAACTTGTCATTATTTCCTTTTCTTGTCTAGTGGCTTGGGTAACACTATTTTTTCCCCTTCTATTTCTTTGCCATTCATTTCATCCATAGCCTTAACAGCTGCTCCTCTGTCTTTGAAATAAACAAATGCATAATCTTTCAACTTCTTCACTCTTTCAAGTTTTCCAAATTCAGAAAATGGCTTTTCCAGTATTTCTTCTGTCACTGTAGTAGCCAAGTTTCTCACAAATAAGACTTTCACCTTAGCCATTACTTCTGTATCTGGTTCTTCCATGGGATCAGCCCATTCAACTGTAACTATAATACATTTCCTCACACCTCTACTTTTCCACTCATCAGCTAGCGTCTGGCTTGTGCTGCTGACTTCTGATCCTCATATTCAAGGAAGCAGAACTCCAGATTCTTTTCATCATGGGGTTGATGATAGAGAATAACATCCTTCAAACCCTCTGTTAAACCTGTGACTTTACTGAATTCTTCCAAAATATTTTCTTTAGTCTTATTCTTTGGGATGTGTCCAATAAAAGGTCTGTCGTTTGCTACAGAAACACGTACTACAAGGCGTTTACCAGGGGGGATTTCACGGCTCACACAGTCTAACAGCCTGTGCAGCTTCCTTTCCACAGAAGGTGATGAAAGCATATTCTCTGTTCTGACCAGACAGTGGATCCATCAAAAGATGAAGATCCCAAATGGGATCGGCCTTCTGAAAAAGGGGCACCAAGTCATCCTCATATAAATCTCTTGGCATTTTACCTATAAAACTTCTGTTTCAATTCTGGTTTGTATGCCAGAGTATACACTGTCTGGTCAAGGACTACCATACTTCCTCTGTTCTGTGGTTACATCCAGAGTATAACCAGTCTTTTCAGGAAAGGCCTTGATCTTTGTATTATCAGGTGCTTTTGTGGACTTTTGCACCTTGCTCTCCTGTTTCTCTCTTTGCCTATAGGTCTTCATAACTCCACATAAAAATGCACTCTTGTTCTGAACATATGATAAGTCACTTTCTTTGAACTGTTGTAGTACAGACAGAGCTCCTCCTTCATTAAATTCCCTGAGAGCATCAATTGCTCTTTCGTCAAGAATTCAGGCATCCTCAAACTTTTTAAACAGGGGGCCAACTCACTGTCCCTCAGACCGTTGGAGGGCCAGACTACAATTTGAAAAAAAAAAAAAAAACAACTATGAACAAATTCCTATGCACACTGCACATATCTTATTTTGAAGTAAAAAAACAAAACAAGAACAAATACAATCACACCACCTCATGTGGCCCGCGGGCCACAGTTTGAGGACCTCAAGATCAACATAAGCTACCAATTCTGTCTGAAATACTTCTTCAAGTCTTTCTGCCACCTTCTGTGGGAGGTCTGCCTCTATCAGTGTCTTGTAGTGTCCTGTGTGAGTTACACTGGAAGTATCTATTGGTTCTTCCTCTTCTTTTAACTGTACTGCATTACCATTCACCTGATTAGCTATTTTATTTTATTTTATGACAGAGTATCACTTTGTCACCCTCAGTAGAGGGCTGTGGTGTCATAGCTCACAGTATCCTCAAACTCCTGGGCTCAATCAATTCTCTTGTCTCAGCCTCCCAAGCAGCTGGGACTACAGGCACCCACCACAATGCCTGGTTATTTTTAGAGGCGGGGTCTTGTTCTTGCTCAGGCTGGTCTCAAATCTGTAACCTCAGGCAATCCACCCGCCTCAGCCTCCCAGAGTGCTTTTTTTTTTTTTTTTTTGAGACACAGTCTCAGTTTGTCACCCTCGGTAGAGTGCTGTGGCATCACAGCTCACAGCAACTCCAACTCTTGGGCTTAAGCCAGCGGTTCTCAACCTGTGGGTCACAACCGGATTGAATGACCCTTTCACAGCAGTCACCTAAGACCATCCTGCATATCAAATATTTACATTACGATTCATAACAGTAGCAAAATTAAAGTTAGCAATGAAATAGCAATAGCAATGAAAATAATTTTATGGTTGGGGGTCATCACAACATGAGGAACTGTATTAAAGGGTCTCAGCATTAGGAAGGTTGAGAATCACTGGAAGTGATTCTCTTGCCTCAGCCTCCCATCTAGCAGGGACCACAGGCACCTGCCACAATGCCTGGCTTTTTTTTGGTTGCAGTTGTCATTGTTGTTTAGCAGGCCTGGGATGGATTAGAACCCGCCAGCCTTGGTGTATGTGGCTGGTGCCCTTAGCCGTTAAGCTACAGGAGCCATTGGATTAGCCATTTTTAATATGCTGAGTGGAACAGAGGCCTGTGGCTGGGCCTATGAGAATCATCACGAGGTGCTTTGAAAATGTCTAGAAATGGTGCGCAGGCCATCCCTTACCCCTCCTCATGGACAGAGACCCAGAAAGGGCATTTTTTTGAGGCAACTAGCTGGGCTGACATTAATTAGAAGATGGTGGAGAAGGTTCTGGAGAATCAGAATTTGGTTTTGTTGCTGGAGGAGGGGAACTTGCCACTGAAGAAAGGTATGTAGGGTTCTTTGCACAGCCTTTCTCTTTCTTTCATCACAAATGGCTCAAGGCAAGGTTTAGTGGAGGAAATTGTTCCCAAATTATCAACTTAATTATCTATTTGTAAGTTATCCTGATGGGGAGCCCATTTGTGAGTGTCCAACGCTGTGATTCAGGGTTGCCTGTAACCCAGGGACTGCATGCACCACTCACTTACAGGGCTGCAGACACACAAGCTCAAGCCAATCCGGTGTCAGTTTTATCCATAATATTTATGTATTGATTAAGTATGCTATTCAATGCCCATATCAAACAAAGTGACACTTAACATCAAGAGGAAAGGGGTTAACCTCTCTGAGGAAAGTGACATGTACAAGTGTGTCCTGGGCTTACCTGTTCTTTAGCCTCTTGCAAAGCACAGCCCTTGGTGTTGGTGGCCCCTTTGCCTGTAGATGCCAGGCACTGATCCCAAGTGACAGCAGGATGGCATCCTGTGAGATGTTCCTGTTGAGCCAGTGCAGCCCTGCTCTCCTTATAGTCCTCATGGTGAGGCTGGTGGTGAAGGCTGTGCTGGTTAGGTGTTGTGTCTCCATTGAGGTGCACATCTGGCCATGTAGGCATGGTGTCTCCTGAAATGTGTATGGAGCTGCTGAGCCTCGCCTGAAACACAACACCTGTGGGGACTCTGGTGCTAAACTATTTGTAGACAACTTGCTTCTGAGTCAGGGCTTCATAGGCAGAGAGCAGCTCCCTCACTGCTTTATTCAAAGTGGACATAAGGGTTGGTAAAATAAGACAAAAACGATAAAAGAAATGTGAGGTGGAGTCCTTTTTCTAAGATGGAATTGCTATGTCAAGGGTGCTCTGAACACCTGGGTTAGCTCCCAGGCTAAGCTCCCCAGCAGCAGCTCTGCTCATCCCTCCCCATCACCTATCCATCCTCCCTTAGACCCCTGAGCGCCACCAGAGCTGAATAGTTAACATTTTCTGTTGGGCCTTGTTTGGAGATGGTGGGTGCTGCTCACCATTTAGCAGCACCGATGGGGATGGTGGGATGGGGAGCCCCAGAGTGATCATTGGTGTGGTGAGGCTACGGCAGGCGGCCGATGCAGGAGCTGCAGGGAAAGCAGTGTTGGGCTAGCACCGAAGAAAAGAAGAAAGTGAATAGGAAGCCCAAGAATGGGAAGTCCCTTTCTGGCTCTGGGAGATTATGAGGAAATGAAAAACCCCATCAGTGACAGGAAGAGGAAGAGGCCCAGGTGATGTTCATAAAGACACTGGGGAAGGAAATGAAGGAAGTAGAGGCAGCAATACTATCCCCAAGTTCAAGCAGAATAAGTAGAGTCTGACAGCCCATTCTGCTCCTCAGTAGGACAGCAGGACATGCAGGACAGCAGCAGCCAGAGCCACAGTCATCTCGCATGAAGAAGTCTTCACAGAAGAAAGTGTCCCAAATGCAGTCCTTTTGCCTTGGCCTCCCAGAGCACTGGGGTCACAGGCATGAGCCACTGCCTTATGACAGTTTTTATTACATAGGGTACACTCTAAATAACCATAGTGCTCTCAGCGGTCTGCTGAAGAAAGGACACCCAGGATGCTGTCAGGGGGCAGCTGCACTGAGCCAAGGGGCGTGCCCAAAGCAGCTGCATGGTCAGGGCAGCAGTGCTGAGTGGCTCTGGAAACCTGGAGGGCGGACTCCCACATTGCCACCTGGCCAAGCGGATGACCAGCAAGAGCAAGGAGTCCTCATGGGAGCCCCTCTGGAGTGTCCAGGTACCTGGTGGGGGTCAGCTGGGGTCTAGCTGGCACCATCACCCGGGTGACATACTTGGCCTGCCTTTCCACCACTGGCACAGATATGAGCAGCAGTGCTGAGGGACTTCCAAGGAGATCACTTGTGAGGACAGTGACAAGTGCCCCTGTGGCAGAAGTGGTCCAAGCTGCTGGGATCAGTTAGGGGCTGTGAGTGTTGACATTCGGAGCAATTTAGCAAGCATTATGTGGGCATGTATGGCTGTCTCCCTAGTGTGCACCACCTTGCCCTCAGGAGAGACACGTTCCAGTCTTTGACCCACACTGTAATTCCTGGGGGAACAAACTAACCAGACATCTCTTATTCACCCATCCTGATACTGCTGCTGCCACTTTTCCCAGGGCTTGCAATTGTTTCCTCAACTCTACCTCCTCCCAATTCTTGGGAGGATCCTGGAAAGCCTCGTAGTAAGGTGGGTGGCCTATGATATAAGACCTCCTAATGTGAGAATCCTGTCCTCTTAGTGGGGGTACACCTAAACTTGAATAACACCAAGGGCAGGGCACTTACCCACTGTAAGTTTGTCTCCTGGCATACTTTCCCTAAACTCATTTTGATAGTCCTATTCATGTGTTCCACCTTTGTCAAGCTTTGTGGGCGGTAGGCTGTGTGGAGTTTCCAGGTGATGCCAAGGATCTTAGCTGTCTTCTGGACTAATTGAGATGAATGCTGGTCCATTGTCTGACTCAATCCATAGCAGGAGTCCAAAATGTGGTATGATGTCTTTCAGGAGTGCCCGGGTGACTTCTTGCTCCTTGGTATGGGTCAGATTTGCTTCTACCCATCTAGAATAGGTGAAGACCATTAAAAGCAAGTACTGGGCGGCGCCTGTGGCTCAGTGAGTAGGGCGCCAGTCCCATATGCCGAGGGTGGTGGGTTCAAACCCAGCCGCAGCCAAGCTGCAACAAAAAAATAGCCGGGCGTTGTGGTGGGCGCCTGTAGTCCCAGCTACTCAGGAGGCTGAGGCAAGAGAATCGCCTAAGCCCAAGAGCTGGAGGTTGCTGTGAGCTGTGATGCCATGGCACTCTACCAAAAGGGCCATAAAGTGAGACTCTGGCTCTATAAAAAAAAAAAAAAAGCAAGTACTTGTTTACTTTACACCTGGGCATTTCAGTAAAATCTACCTGAAAGTCTTCAAAGGGCGTTGCTCCATATGACTGGATTCCTGGGGATACCATTGGTCCTTGGCATGTGGGGATTCCTGGGGATACCATTGGTCCATACCATTGACTGATGGCTTTGGCCAGGGCTGCCAGGTGGGAGATGTAGAAATACTGGCCCAGCAACTTCACCAAAGACTTCTGTCCCAGATGAGTGCTCTCATGCATGGCTGTCACCATGGTGGCTCCTAGAAGCTGGGGGACTGCTACTCATCCATCTGGCATCTTTATCCATCCTTCCTCTATTTCCTGGCTTCCCTCCACTGCCAACCATTCCTTCTCCTCTCGGGAATAGACAGGTGAGAGCTCTGGAACCCATGGGATGAGGGGAGCCACTTGCAACACCTGGTACAGCTTGGATGCGGCCCTCTTTGCCTCAGCATTGACCCTAGCATTCCCTCTAGTGATGGTGAAAGCAGCTCGTTGATGTCCACAGCAGTGCATCACTGCCTCCTTCTAGGGTTTCCATACCACCTCTAGGAACTGAAGCATCTACTGATGATACTTAGTGTCCTTTCCCCCAGAATTTAATAGCCCCATGCACTTGGAGAGTCAGAAAAGCATACTTGGAACTGTGTAGATATTCATACTTTTCCCTTGACTCATTTCTAAGGCTCAGAGTCCAGGCAATTAACTCAGCCTTCTGAGCCAATGTTCCTTGGGGAGGGGCTTAGCCTCTACAATCTCTGTTAAGGTGATCTCTGCATACCCAGCCCATTGCTCACCTTGTGCTGTCAGGTAAGTGCTTCCATCTACATACAAGTCCCAGTCTGCATCTGTCAAAGGTTGGTCGCACAGGTCAGGTCTGCTAGAATACACATTATCTGTAAGTTCTGTACAGTTATGCTCAGTCTCTCTTCCACTGACTGGAAGGAGTGTGGTTGGGTTCAGGGTGTTATATACTTCTATTGTTATGCGTGGATTGCCACACCTTAAGCTTTGGTACTTAGTTAATCTTGCATTAGTGAGCCAGAAATGTCCCTTTGTATTTATTAAAGTGACCGCCGCAGAGTGGGGTACTTTCACTCTGAGATTCTTCCCCAGAGTCATCTTTTCAGCTTCTTGCACAAGGAGAGCAGTAGCAGCTAGAGCCCACAAGCAGGGTGGCCATCCTTTTGCCACTCCATCCAACTGCTTAGAGAGGTAGCTACAGGTCTTGGCCAGGACCCAATCAGTTGGGTTAAGACACCCACAACCATCTTTTTTCTCTCTGAGACATACAGAGGGAAGGGCTTGGCCAAGTCTGGTAGCCCCAATGCAGGTGCAGTCATCAGCTTCATCTTTAGCTGGGAGAAGGCGCGTTCTTATTCTCCTTCCCATTCTAAGGGCTCTCCCTCCTCTTCTTTAGTTGCCTCATACAAGGGTTTGGCCAGGACAGCAAAATTGGGAATCCAACTGTGGCAGAAGCCTACCTCACCTAAGAATTTTGGCTTGTAGGGGTGAGTAGGTGATTAATCACTTGCCTCCGTTCCATCCCTAGGTTCCTCTCCCCCCTGCTGGATAGTGAATCCTAGATAATGTACTTGCCACTGGCAAATGCTTAGACACTTTATAGCCACATACCTCTAGATGTAAAAAACAATCTGTGCCTTGGGTGCAGCCCTCCAGGGTATGGGGCCCTAAGAGGAAGTTATCAACATACTGGAGCAGCATATACCCTAATTCCTCAGCCGTGAATTTCTGGAGATCAGGAGCCAGCGCTTCTCCAAAAATCATGGGTGAGTTTTTGAATCCCTGTGGCAATCTTGTATGTGGGTACTGGATGGCAGTTCTTGTGTCTGGTCTTTCCCATTGGAAAGCAAACAGCCTCTTGCCTTCCAGGGCCAGCCTTATACTGAAAAAGGCATCTTTTAAGTGCAGGCAAGTGAACCACTTGGCGTCTGCTGGCAACAGATTCAGCAGAGTATACGAGTTTAGGTACTGTAGGATGCAGTGTTACAGTTGTCTGATTAACAAGCCTCAGATGCTGCACTGGTCTATAGTCCTTCATAGCAGGCTTCTGCACAGGGAGCAAGGGAGTGTTCCAGGGAGACTGGCAATGTGCAATTATGCCAACCTGCTCAAGTCTCTGAAGGTGTACCTGGATTCCTGGGCACTCGATACTGTTTTTGCCTCACTGGCCTTGCCCCTGACCTTACTCTGACCATGGTCTCTCTGGGGGCAACTGAATCTGGTCCCCTTCAGTCTAGCAGGGCCTCTCCCACTAAGGTGTAGAGGGCTTCCTGCCTTTCCGGGTCTGTGACCTCTCTCCCAGGATTTTCAACATTTCCTTGCCTTGGGGGACACTCTTCTTCCAATGCGCTCTCAGCAAATTGCTCACTGATCCCTCTGCAAGGGAGGCCCTTTTACCCAAGGTCCTCTACTTCCTCTCACTCCTTGACCCTGTCGTCTTCGAGAGGAAGGGGGTCCCCCCTTTGTGCTTTTCAGAGCTGCAGCTAAGAGATTGGCCCTCTGTTTCATGTGCCTATCTTCCTCTCTACAGCTCACTGCTTCCCAGTTTACAAAGACATTCTGGGCTATTTCAAGAAGCTGTGAGGTGTTCATACCTGCAAACCCCTCCTGCTTCTGCAGTTTTCACCATATATCCTCAGCACTTTTACTAACTAGGGCCATTTTAACCATCCTCTGATTTTCAGGGCTCCCAGGGTTGAAAGGATATACATTTGAAACACTTCACATAACCTCTCATAGAACTGGCCTGGGCTCTTAGTCCTTCCTCGCAGGACCTCATTCACTCGGGATAGGTTAGTAGCTTTCTGTGTTCTTTTCCTCAGCCCCTACAATAATGCCTCCCAGAATTGAGTCAGGCATACCATGTCCTCTGCCACATTTGGGTCCCACTGAGGGGTCTTCTCCTGGAAGTTGGACTGGAGCATACTCCTGAGGGTTTTGGAACCTGTCTGGGGTGTTCTCTTCTAACCACTTAGAGGCAACCTGAATCACATGGCATCTCTCTTCTGTGTTAAAGAGGGTCATGAGCAGCTGGTGGCAATCTGCCCATGTGGGGTTATGAGTCTGAAAAATGGTTTGCATCAAATCGACCAAAGCCTGGGGCTTCTCCATGTGAGAAGGAGTGTGATGTCTCCAATTCACTAAGTCTGTGGTCGTGGATGGCTGATACATCCTTATTCTCCATTTGACCATGTGCCCATCCTCATCCACTCCACTGTGTCTAGTCTCTCTGAGGGGCATCCAGACTCCTGGTTTAGGCCTTAGTTGAGCTGCTAAGGAAGGCAGACCTCCTGGGACCTTTCCTTCTTTTGCATAAGGGGCACCTGGCTGGCTGGGGGTGGCTCAGTGTGCCTTGGAAGGAGAATCAGCTCCTCAGGTGCTGTAGTACCTGCAGTCTCTCTGTATGAGGGTGGTGGAACTTCATCTAGGAGGTCCTCCTGCATGGGATCTGCCAATATCTTTGGCACCACTACTCTAGATTGGGTGGAAAGCACTTTCCCTTCCTGTCCCTGTGCTACTAGCACTGTTGCTACCTGCCCTCTCAACCAGGGTGGTGGGTTGACTACTAACTGTAACCAACTATCTAGGGAAACTGGTCAGGGTGACCACCTCTCCCATTGACTCTGTGCTATGCAAGAGACACTAAGGACCTCTCTAGACTTCCCTCAGATGGCCATCCCACCCCAAAAAGAGGGCCACTCTCACTCACAAAGACTTTTGGCTTTCCCGGGGCCATAGTAACACCATAGTCACCTACAAATCCTTTCTTAAAGTTCTTCAACATGGTAGCCAGTGGGGTGGGCTTTCCTTGCTCATTTCCCATCTCCACCCAAGGGTCTCCCTCTCAAGACTCACACTCACATCGCACTCTTTCACACACCTCCCACCTGCAGGTGACCTAACACCCAAGGAGTTGATCTGACTCCTTCTTTGACTAAAATTGTGTAGGCCCAAATAAGTCCTACTGTACTCTGGACATCCTGGTGCTCAGCCACCTCAGGGACCCACCGCAGGGACCTCTGCAGCTCTGTCCAGAGGAGACGTTCCTCTCGGAGAACTGGTCTCAGGAGCGCTCTGAAGACCACATTGCCAAACCAACTGGAGCTTCCCCAGGGGGTGGTCCAAGGGGTTGACAAAACATGACCCAAAGAGTCCAGCTGCATGGTCTGCTACCAAGCCTCGCTTCCCAGTCAGGGAACCAAGAAATGTAGCAAGAGCCGAGGCAGATAAAGTAGGCACAAGTTGGAAGAGGAAGTGGCTTTATTCACCGGCCAGGAGACTCAGCAGACTAGTGTCCCAAAAACCAAGCCCCTGACTCAATCTCTGGCCTTCCATTCATACATTTTAGGACTTGGGTGCATGTGAAAGTCTTGTGACTCAGGGAAAGTTCAGGTTGGCCTGTGCCCTTGGTACAGGGTCACCTGTCCTCAAAGATAACAGAAGGCTAGTTACAAGGTTACTACATAGGTCCATCACGTGCCATCTGAAGGGCATATAGATAACAGAGACATCTGCTGCAGTAGGGGTAGCAGTTAGTGGCTTTTGTACATGTCACAGACTGCCTGGCTAATGCCTGTACAGAGTTACTAGGACAGAGTCTAGCTCTGCTTTACTCCCTTGCCTAAGCGCCAGGTGCCTAAATTTCAAAGTTAAAACATCCGCTACTCTATGTAGTGAGACTTCTATTAAGGACTGGAAAGGAGCATTTCCAGGTGATGATTCTTAAAGAATTGCCTGAATGTGGCCCAGAGCACTAGCATGTCCCTTTAAGCTGGGTTGCCTCTGCTTCCCTGTTACTCTAGCAAGACCCTGTCTCAAAAGAAAAAATAAAAGACTCTAGAGCCCTTGGGTTCTCCCAGTTCTATGTTTAGATCAATAACCCCAACATGACCCAGCCTGTGGATGCCATTCCAGACTGGCCCAAATATATATGTTTAATTCACAACAAGGTGGCGATTATTTGGAGAAAAACACTGTCTTTTTTTTTTTTTTTTTTTTTGAGACAGAGTCTCACTTTGTTGCCTTCGGTACATTGCCTTGGCATCACAACTCACAGCAACCTCAAACTCTTTGGCTTAGGCAATTCTCTCGCCTCAGCCTCCCGAGCAACTGGGACTACAGGCCCCCACCACAATGCCTGGCTATTTTTAGAGACGAGGTCTCGCTGTGGCTCAGGCTAGTCTTCAACCTGTGAGTTCAGGCAACACAGCCACCTCGGCCTCCCAGAATGCTAGGATTATGGGCGTGAGTCATTAAAAACATTTGTTATTTTAACACATTACTGATGGGTCATGAGTTAACATAGTAACAAGGATAGATTCTGCATAAAATTGCCAGTTAACAGCACGTTAAGATGTTAGAGGCACTAAGTGATTTTATGTTATAAGCAGCTGAGAGATGAGAAGGGGAAAAAAGTCAAACAGGCTGAATTTGGGTCAACTGGGAATTGAGAGGAGAAATGAAACTGGGAACAGTTACTATCTTAAAAGAAATGAATAAGTGATGCTGATGAGAGGTCTCAGGCTAGGACAGTGGAAACAAAAGCTGTATTTGAAAGGAAGGGAAGAGGAAGAAAAGAAAAAGAAGGAAGGAAGGAAGGAAAGAAACTAACTTCAAACAAGATCTGGGAGTAGGCATCTGACGGCTTTAACCTCCACAGGTTTCACAGGTTTCAAGCTGTGTTTCCTAATGTTTGCTAAGCACTGTCAGGGATATAAATGGTGTAGTTTGTGCCTGGAAGAAGACTGACTTGGCGGGGACTCTTACCCCTTCCGCGGTGTAGTTTGTGCCTGGAAGAAGACTGACTTGGCGGGGACTCTTACCCCTTCCGCTTCCTGGAGAAGCTTATATCTTAAAAACAATCAATCAAACAAACAAAAACCAACAGGTGAAGCTTTTAGTCCAAAAGCCAGTAATTCAGCCAAATAAACCACCCTCATATTACCAGCCTGAGAGTGAGAAGAATCTTATACCTTACTTCCTTCCACCCGGTGCCACCCAGCTCCCTCCTTCCCTCTCTGGCTCTGCAGTCCCCCTGCCCTGGATCCTGTCAGGTTGTGGGATTTGGGGCAGCCTCTCTGGCCCAGCCAGTCCTCCCTTAAAAGGTTTAGGCCTCCAGGCAGGGTGGGGGCAGCAGAAGCAGGGAGAGCTGCTCCCAATAGTTGCTTCTAAGTGTTCCTTGATCTGACAGAGGCCTGCAACAGGCCGGATTTATGTTGACAAGTGTCATGGTGTTTTTTCCTGTCAGGAGAACGCTGGACAATCTAGTGGTGCCAGTGAGCAGGCATACTGAGCACGTTGCTCTTAGGTCCTCATCTGAGCCCCCAAGACAGAGAGGAAATGCTCCTCCACCAGGTCCAGATTACAGCGAGTGGGCGTAGGGGCCAGAGGCTGGGGAGGAAGCATTGCCAATCCTCTTGTGGCTTGTGGGCAGGGATAGTAAGTAACCTTGGGAGACTGTGGAGCCCCAGGAGTAAAACAGTTACCTGAACTATGGCAGAGGACCCTGGGCTGCATTTAATGCTCTGTTGCCACAGTATTGAAATTGTTAATCATTTTTGAACAAGGGACCTTGAGCTTCTATTTTGCACAGAGGCCTCTCAAATTATGTCTCATACCTAATGACAGCCCCTTGCGACTGTACTTCAGCAGCCACCCCCTCCCAAGGCAGAGGGCAGCTTCCAACCGGCAGCTGCAAGTAGGCCTGTTGTTTGCACTGCAGGTGTCTAAATGGATCCTGGATGCAGCAGTGGCCTCAGAGCCTGCCCATTGCCCACCAAGCCCACCATTTGCTCCTGGTTCTCGGGGTAAGTGCCAGCTCCTGCAGCCATTCCGAGGTCTGGAAATGGAGTTTGGGCCTGGCCAAGGGTCCCCCCACTCAACCCCAAAAAGCCATGAACTATGCTTGTGGGTGGAGTTAGGGACTTCGGTGGAGGCTCCACACATGCCCTAGAAACAGTGCACACTGACTACAGGCACAGAGATCTGGGGTCCCCTAGGAAAGCCATCCTCTGCTTTCTACCTCAAGGCCAGGGTTGCAGTCACCCAGTCTGAACAGGCTGACTGAGGCAGAAAGGCTAAGGGTCACCCAGAGGACCAGCAGGGAGAGGACAAGGCAGCTGGGCTGTGGGGTGCACCCCATAAACAACTGTCCATTTATCTTAAAGAAGGACAGGATAGGGGTGCAGGTCTATTCTGAGCAGGGGGAGGGCAGGGACTTGGCTCCGTAAGTGGGGCCCTCCATGCCCCTGCATGTCCAGGGAGAAGCCCAGCCCAGACTCACTGCCACATGACCATCTCCCTCCTCTCCCAGGCTCCTAGACTCACCTGGCTTTGAAGGCAGTATCTGGGACTAACCCAAGGACTCCCCGGGGCCCTCCTCTGACCAGCAGGACCAGCAGACAGGAAATGCTTGGAGCAACAGTCCCCAGAAGAGGTACGGGGACCCTGAGCACGGTGGCCACCACCCATTGTCTCTCAAACATACCAGAGGAAGCCCCAGTATGGCTGCAGGGGTCCCAGACATGCCCCAAGCACCCTATGAAGGTGGCCTTTCAAGTGTGCCCACTACAGGGAGGTCTTCACTTCCCTGGCCCACCTCATGCAGCACCAGAAGAACCACGGCAAGGAAAGACCTTCTTGCACAACTCTGTACTGGAGGAGCACTGCAAAATCCACCTGCTGGAATGCCTAGGAAGAACAATCCCCAGGTTCTGGGCCCCCAGCAGCCTGCCCTGACTGAGAGCCAGGCGGTGAAATGCCATGTCTGCAGGAAGGCCTTCCCCTGGATGCTCCATGTCCACAAGGCTGACAAGGCTGATGATAGCGAGTGACTGTCAGGCCCGAGTATGCCAGAAAGATGCTAGAGAAGCCAGGGAAGGAGGCTTCCTAGCCTCAGCCCCAAGGCCCCAGGTCTGCAGCACCTGCTCAGTTCATCCCTTGATCCTGTACGACATGTTTTGTGATCAGCTCTAAAAGGAACTTTATTTTTATTTATTTTATTTTATAGACAGAGTCTTACTATGTCACCCCCGTTAGAGTGCCATAGCGCTACAGCTCACAGCAAACTCAAACTCTTGGGCTTAAGTGATTCTCTGGCCTCAGCCTCCCAAGTAGCTGGGACTACAGGTGCCCGCAACAATGCCTGGCTATTTTTTGGTTGTAGTTATTATTCGGCAGGCCCGGGTTAGGGTCGAACCTGCTAGCTCTGGTGTATGCGGCTGGCACCCTAGCCGCCGAGCTACAGGCACTGAGCCTAAGAGGAATTTTAATATTAAAGTGTCATATTTCAGAAGCCTTTTCCCGACTAGACCACATTTCCCTGTGACCTGGAGGAGACCTGCTGCCAGTTTTCACTTCACTGTTGACATCCCAGAGGCCAGAGAGGGGTGCTGACCCCTGTTGCCCTCCAGCCAGCTCAGCTCCCTTGGAACCTAACTAATAAACAGGGTTATTCCCCCCTACTTTTTGGAAAAAAAGGTATGTAACAGAAATTTT
The DNA here is from genome assembly GCA_963574355.1 of Loris lydekkerianus. NCBI lineage: Eukaryota > Metazoa > Chordata > Mammalia > Primates > Lorisidae > Loris > Loris lydekkerianus. The sequence goes on from CAUYPK010061876.1 coordinate 23,449, forward strand.
GCCATTTTCATTATCTAAAACTGCACAATTCAGAGGCATTCCGTATATTCACAACACTGCAACAACCAGCGCCAGCCAGCTGCAGACCTCCTGTCACTCCAGGCTCCACAGCCGCCACACTCACCTAGACCTGTCCTCCAGCTCTGATAGCCACTAATCCCCTTCCTATCTCCCAGGGTTTTTGCCAGGATGCTTAGGTCTGACCAAAACTGACGCACACATGTTTTGACTCACAGAAGGACATTTTTTTTTTTTTTTGAGATGCCAACATATTTTTGAAACCATAAAAATTGGGCTTTTTGGGCTCAGCGCCTGTGGCTCAAGCAGCTAAGGTGCCAGCCACATACACCCTGAGCTGGCAGGTTTGAATCCAGCCCGTGCCCGCCAAACAACAATGACGGCTGCAACCAAAAATAGCCGGGCATTGTGGCGGGCGCCTGCAGTCCCAGCTACTTGGGAGGCTGAGGCAGGAGAATTGCTTGAGCCCAGGAGTTGGAGGTTGCTGTGAGCCGTGATGCCATAGCACTCTACCGAGGGTGACAGCTTGAGGCTCTGTCTCAAAAAAAAAAAAAAAAAAAATTAGGTTTTCTGGTCTGCCTTGGAGAACCAAATATCTCCCAAGAGTGGGGCCACCTTCCTTGGCTGGCAGAGCAGAGAGTGGACAGCTGGTGTTTATGGATCCCCTTTCCACTCCCAACCCATGGTGCCTCTCCACTTGTCCTCTTTCAAAAGAAAGCCTTGAAGTTTTTGTCTTTTTCCTTCCAACTTTAGTTGGAAACAGTGTTGGGTTGAGTCTGAATCCTTGCCAGCAGAGACATTCTTCAAATCATTCTCAAGTCACCTTTCAACTTGAAAAGCCTTTGGACGTACCCTAACTCTCACTTGCTGCTGCTTCTTGGCCAAACTGCCCCCTCATGGCCTTTTTCCCCAGGGGTCCTGCCTGACCCTCCAACGCCTTCACCTCATCTGCTTTTTCACACCTGCCTTCCCAGAACTCTCCCCAGCTGGCCTCCAGACTTGCCTTCTCAGCTCCCTCTAGCATCTCCAGCTTGTCGCTGCAGGTCTCCCTGGGAACTTCTGGCTCTATCCCATGCCTTAATTGCTGGTGGGCTCCAGCTGCTCTCCTGGACACCTTCTCTTTCACCCTGAAGAGGAACTTCTCCCTTGGGGCTTAGGTTGGAAGGTGGGGTCTCAGCCCCACAGCCAGCCCATCACCCCTGGAGCTCCCACGCCTTCCCTCAGATACAGTGTCTGTGAGCCACAGAACCACAGGGTAAGCAGAGACTGTGGAGGCCCCACTTGTTGGGGGCCAGGGGCTCACTCCATGCAATTTCCATTCCAGTCCCCCTACACTGGAGGCAGGTTCCTAGCTCTGTTGGTTGGTGCCAGGATTGCACAAGGAGGGCACAACACTGACCCTCCTCTGCAGTGGGGCCCAAGACCCCAGCACAGGCTTCTTCAGAGATGTCTGCCTGGTGTCCCCCAGACCATCTACCCTCCATGGACATTACCTAGAGTCCCTCAGTCCTCTAGTCCAGCTTGTCCGAATAACTCATCTTCCCCTTGTGCGAAACAAACAAAACTCTACTCAAATACCTTCTCTCTGGGGTTCCCACTCTCACGGAGGGACCACTACCTTCCAAGTCCCCAGAGGATTTTTGATAACACCCTGGTCAAAAATAATATGCCCTGGGAACTCCCCACCTGACCCCTGCAGTTTTTTTCTCTTCTGCAACACGTCCCAGGCTTTCTCCCCTTTTCTTGGATGTCTGCAGCTTCCTCTGAGCAAACTGTGCCTTCAATCTGTTTCCCCACCATCTTATTCCTAGTAGCCTGCAGCTATCTGGGTGCCTCTAAAATGCTGACATTGAAGATATAAATCCCAGCAGACCAGCTTCATTGCATCCCTCTTAGCTCTCTCCGTGCTAGGTGGGGGAGACTGGCATCCTCAACCCCTCCACCCCTACCTGGTTCCACCCTCACTCTTTTTTTTTTTTTTTTTTTGTAGTTTTTGGCCAGGACTGGGTTTGAACACGCCACCTCTGGCATATGGGGCTGGCACCCTACTCCTTTGAGCCACAGGAGCTGCCCTCCATCCTCACTCTTAATGAACACCTTCTCCTGTGCTTGAACAGTTTCCACTGCTGCACTTTACCTTGCCCAGCACAGAACTGGCCCTCCAGGGTTGAAAGGGATAAGAAGTGAGTGAATGAATAAAAGCCCCTGCCAAGACACTATCCAGAGAAGCCTCACTGGGCCTCTGAAGAGGCAGGTGAGCCTCAGAGAGACAGCAGCAGCCCTCCTTCTCTTTAGGTTCACCCGACTTGTGGTAGTACAGCCACTTTTGCATGCCTGGCTCCCCTGTGCCTTCTTCAGTCAGCATCCCCCAAAGGCCTCATGCCCCTGTCACCATGCTCCCAGCCTCCTTGTCTGCCCTGCAGCGGTTGTCATAGAACAGCTGCTGGCCTGGTTCTGGGAGCTCATGATCTAGAGGACCAGAGTCTTATAGGCCATCTTCCTTCTCACCCCAGCCAGGGCCTCCAGAGTGAGAGAGGGGCTGGACACTACTAGGTTCTGAAACTCTCAAAATGATTTAAAAAAAAGGAAAAAAATTTCCAAGGAGCTGTAACTGCTACATCATATTTTAAATGTATACGTTGAACAAATTAACTTTCTTAACACAAAAATGCAGTGTGACACAGTTCTGCTATCCATGCTGTGACAATAGAATTGTTTGAAAGCGACACTAATTTGCAGTGCAACTGCTCATGTTGGGAAACCTGTCATGGCCAGAAAGAGGCAAAGGGAGGCACAAAGCAGACAGAGCTACAAGGAAGCTGAGAATGAGCTGAGAAAGACCCAGCCAGTGGTTACACTGTGGTTTGGAAGGGAGAGAACTGAAGAGGAGGCCACAGTGAGGGCTGCAGTGAGGGCAGCACAGGAGTGGCCTTCAGCTTGTCTTACTTGACTGGTAGTGTGTTTTCAAAACCTTTGAAATCTCTGCCAGCTTTAAAAAATCAAGAGATTTCAAACTGAAATCCAGACCTTTGGCTTCTTTGGAGAAATCCAGACCTGGGACACTGGACTTACAAGTCCACAAGGTCTCACTTGGCTGGAGCCAAACGGCATCTGCCTCTTTAGAAAGACCACTACAGGCATGTGAGTTTTAAAAACTAGGCTGAGAGTATGAGAAGACTGGAGAAAGGAAACAGAGGCAAGTCTGAGGGAGCTGGACAGGGTCACCTGACTACATATAAGAGCTGTATCTTCAGCAAGTCCAGTGTGGCACCACCAACACCTGCTCAGACCTTTTGGGAAAAAGATTGCATCATGAGTTGTATATTCATGCCTTTTGATCAAGTAAAAGAAAGTTAGAGAAAAGACAAAAAAGTACACATTTTATGGAAGAAAAAATTAACAGAAAAAAACGAAATATTTTGTTGCATTTGGGTTTGTGGGTGAAGGATCTGAAAAATGGCATTTTATGTGTATTTTAAAGCCTTTTTACTGCAGTAGAGAGCAGACTGGCATTCAGTATGACAATCACAAATGTGGAATTTTACGGACTTGAATATACAGGACACCTTTAAAGAAGAGCCAATAAGCTTGCCTTGTTTACATCAGTGCATTATGATTTGCAGCTATCATATCTTTTCATAAGAACCACTATTTTCAGGATTATGAAGTTTAAAGTCTTAATTCATGTGTGAATCATCCAAATCTTTTCAAGTATCTTCGTATGCCAAGAAAATGTAACCAGCTAGGTTGTTTTCTAAAACAAGAATTTTTATCCTCTTCTCTGCTGTTTTCAACGTCAGAGCTGTTTCATTTAAAGAAAACGCATCATTGTCTTGGAAAGTTCTTAGCTGGCAAGCCTAGACTGATTGGAATCAATCAATTCTCTTAAAAGGGCAAAAGTGCAAGGTTCAGTCTTGGTTTCCTTGTATCCTCTCCAGTCACTACATCATGGATGTCTGTTGTACGCTGGGTGAAGAAAATACCACCACAAATGGGGACGTGAACGCGCCCGCCTCACCTACTGTTTGCTGCCGCACCCTGGGTCTACACCTAGCAGGCTTTGCTGAATGTTCAGAAAATGACAGTTCAGTTTGTGAGAGCACATCAGCTTTGCATATTATACTGCTGTTCAAATTATTTAGCAATGTGTAGTTTATAAGTGTAAAAGTGTCTTGCACGGAATGTTTCTTATAAAACCGTCCATGGCTGCGTCGGTGTGGCAAAACGTAGACCGCTCTTGTGTTCGGGCTCTTGGTGACACTTGTTTTCAATTTGTGCTTTTTACGTCGCTGCTCTGTTCTACAACAATAAAGTTTACAATGCAGGTCCGACGTGAGCGCGGCCTGTGGCTGTCCCGGGGGTTTGGAGCGCTCTGGGCTCCTTGCCCAGCTGGACACACCGGCCGCCCCCAGCCGGGGAGACCAGATCCCCCACCTTTCGGCACCGCCCAGGGCCCGCAATCCCAGTCAGTCCGCATCCCGGGCACCGGGCGGCGTTCACAAGCTCCTGCCGCAGGACCGCAGCAAACTCGCGCCACGACAGAGACAGAGCTCAAGGTCAAGCCGGAAGTGCGCGCGCGGCCCTCTGGGAGATGCAGTACGGCGCAGGCGCAGTGGCAGGTAAAGGTGCCGCGGCCTTTGTCTCCTTGGGGCGGGTGAGTGAGGCCGGGAGAGGCTGGGCAGGGAGGCCCGGCCGCGCGTAGGGTCTGAGATCGAAGAGCCCCAGAGGCCCGTCCGCGGGCGTCCGTGGGAACTCTTTAGCGGCTCTGGGCCCGGGGCGGGTCGTGGGGGCGGGGCTGAGGCTGAGTGGGCGGGGCCCGGTGCTGTGTGGTTTTGGGTTCGAGGGGGAGGGTAGTGCCGGGGATGGAGGGGCGGAGCCTGGGCTTCGCGTTGGCAGCGGAGGGCGGAGTTTTCCTTCTCCGGGTGCAGGCCCCGCCTCTCATGAGAACGCGGACGCCGAGTGCTGGGTACCCCAAGGGCCTGGGGCCTGCGCTGCTGAGCAGTTTACTGAGGCATAGCCTCCCCACCCAAAGTCGTCGTCGCCTGTAAATACCGCCCCCAGGAGTACATGCTCACACCGGTGCGGGTTACTGCCCTGTTCTATGGAAGAGGGAAACTGAGGCACACTGGAAACCATTTATGCAACCAGGCGATGCATCCTGTACTTATGTCCTTCAGTTTCCCCATCTGTCACATCGCAGGAAGGTACCTGACCTGGTGCCTATGGGCTGAGGCGAGGCCTACCACATCAGCCTCCTATGTGCACTTTCCCACCAGAATCTTGGCTGATGTCCCTTCAAGAAACCACAGCAGGTGATGACCCTTTGGCCCAGCTGGGTCGGGTAAGTATGTATGTCTTCTCACAGATGTTCATTCTTTTAATCTTAAGCGCTGGCTCAGTGGCTTTTGAGCACAATCTGTAGTGGTGTATCACTTGTCTTTCTTTGGACAATCTGGTAGAGTAATATGCTGTAGTTATCTTAGGGCTATAAGGAGGTTCTGTTCTTGGGGAAAACTCAAAAGAATTGCATCTGTGTACAGAAAGTTACCAAGTTCTGTTCAGCAATTTGTACTGAGACCTTTCTTGTCTCTTCTCTATTGTTTCTAAGACTGCTGTTGCTAGGCCATTGGAGCTGAGATAACACTGTTTCATCCCTTTCAAGTCAAGGCCACTTAGCTGCCTGCTTCAGTTCTGACATGAACACTGAAAATTCCTTTAGAGCTAAGACACTTGAGAATTGTAAAATTTTGTTTATAAAGCTGGTCAGAATACTTTAATCTGCCTAATTTGTCTGTATCACTAACTAGGATCCCCCGGAGGACAGGTGCTTCGGTCCACTTTGGTCACCACTGAGTCCACAGCATACGCTATGAACCGACACATGCATTACCTACCCTTCCTTCTTCCTGGCTGGACTGCTGTGGTACCCAGTTCCCTCTGCACACACCTGATGCCTAGCAGTATGACCTGGGTATCTTCCCCACATTTTCTTATGTTTCAGTGAAAATTTAAAAAAAAAAAAAAAAAAAGGTAAAGTTGGCTTGGTGCCTATAGCCCAGTGGCTAGCTCAGAGGATCTCACCTAAGATTCTCTCAAGGCACACCAGTCTTCCCTGGCACACAAGTTGAAAATCAATGCCCTGGGTGGCACCTGTGGCTCAGTGGGTAGGGTGCTAGCCCCATATACTGAGGGTGGCAGGTTCAAACCTGGCTCAAGCCAAACTGCAACAAAAAAGAAATAGCTGGGTGTTGTGGCGGGCTCCTGTAGTCCCAGCTACTCGGGAGGCTGAGGCAAGAGAATCGCCTAAGCCCAGGAGTTGGAGGTTGCTGTGAGCAGCGTGATGCCACAGCACTCTACAGAGGGCAACAGAGTGAGACTCTTGTCTCTACAAAAAATAAAAAGAAAAAAAAAGAAAAGAAAAAGAAGGGTGGCGCCTGTGGCTCAGTGAGTAGGGCGCCAGCCCCATATGCCAAGGGTGGCGGGTTCAAACCCAGCCCCGGCCAAACTGCAACAAAAAAATAGCCGGGCATTGTGGCGGGCGCCTATAGTCCCAGCTACTCGGGAGGCTGAGGCAAGAGAATCGCCTAAGCCCAAGAGCTGGAGGTTGCTGTGAGCTGTGACGCCATGGCATTCTACCAAAGGGCCATAAAGTGAGACTCTCTCTATATAAAAAAAAAAAAGAAAAGAAAAGAAAAAGAAAATCAATGCCCTAAGCCGAGGAATGTGGACAGCCCAGAAGCTAGAAAATGCAAAGAAATGGATTTTTCCCTAGAGCCTCCAGGAGAAACAACTGACATCTTGATTATAGCCCAGTGAGACCTATTTGAACTTCCAATCTCTAGAACTGTAAGATAATTCGCTTTGCTTTAAGTCGTTAAGTTTCTGTTTACCTGAGTGCTCTCCTCAGTACCTTCTCCCACCCTTCTCTATTCTCCCTTTGCAGATTCTGTCCATGACCCTTATACCTGCCCCCCATTTTTAGTTTGTTTTTCCGCTTTCCTATTCCTGACCTGGTTTGCAAAACTGCAGTTTTCTTTTTTGAGACAGGATATTGTTCTGTCTGCCTGGCTAGAGTGCCATGGCGTCATCATAGCTCATGCAACATCAAAATCCTGGGGTCAGGTGATCTTCCTACCTCAGCTTCCTAGGTAGCTGGGACTACAGGCATATATCACCACACCCAGCTAACTTTTCTGATTTTTTTTTTTTTTTTTTTTTTTTGAGGCAAAGTCTCACTATGTCACCCTATGACATATGTAGAGTGCCATGGCATCAGAGCTCACAGCAACCTCAGTCTCTTGGGCTTAAGTGATTCTCTTGCCTCAGCCTCCCAAGTAGCTGGGACTACAGGTGCCCGTCACAATGCCTGGCTACTTTTTGGTTACAGTTGTCATTGTATTATATAGCAGACCCAGGCTGGGCTTGAACCCGCCAGCCTCAGTGTATGTGGCCGGTGCCCTACTCACTGAGCTACAGGCGCTGAGCCAACTTTTCTGATTTTTGTAGAAATAGGGTCTTCTTATGTTGCTCAGACTGGTCTTGAACTCCTGACCTCAAATAATCTTCCCACCTTGCCTTTTCAATGTGCTAGGATTGTAGGCATGAGCCACTGCGCCCAGCCACAAAACTGCATTTTTAAATGGTCACAGCCACTGTACCTTGAACCTTTCAAATTATGGACTCTTCACTCAGCACAAACTATTTTCCTCCAGAACAAGGATTATTAAGAGACATTTCCATTTTTCTTTCTTTTAGACTTGGAAGTCAGACCCAAATTGAAACTGTCAGTTCCAAAGCAAGGCATCTTTGAAGAACTGTCCACTGGTGTCATCCTGGTAGAAAGATTCCTGTGGGATGGTCTGTGGTACTGCAAGGTAAGGACACCCAGGGCTGCTGGGAGTGTCGGCGTGAGTGCCTAGAGAGCTGCGTGGCACAGACAGCTATCACACCTAGGGACACACCAACTCAGAAGCAGTGGCAGGGGAATGGGCTTGAGGAAGACTTGAGTGTTAACCCTGATTTCTCAACTCAACCAATGACTCCAGAAAGACACAGCATGCATGTGTGGAGAACAGACAGAAAGATGGAGAAACCAGACTCAAACTTGAATACTAAACAGAAAACCTGCACAAAAGAGAAACCTTACAAATGTCAGGAATGCGGAAAGGCCTTTCGTCACAGCTCAGCACTTGTTGAACACCACCGAACACACACAGGAGAGAGACCTTATGAATGTCACGAATGTGGAAAAGGCTTCCGAAACAGCTCAGCACTTACCAAACACCAGAGAATCCATACTGGGGAGAAACCCTATAAATGCACTCAGTGTGGAAGAACCTTTAACCAGATTGCCCCACTCATCCAGCATCAGAGAACTCACACGGGTGAGAAGCCCTATGAGTGCAGTGAGTGTGGGAAATCTTTCAGTTTTAGATCCTCCTTCAGCCAACATGAGCGGACTCATACAGGTGAGAAGCCCTATGAGTGCAGTGAATGTGGAAAAGCCTTCCGCCAAAGTATCCACCTCACCCAACACCTGCGAATCCACACTGGGGAGAAACCTTATCAGTGTGGAGAGTGTGGCAAGGCCTTCAGCCACAGTTCATCCTTGACCAAACACCAGCGAATTCATAGTGGGGAAAAGCCCTATGAGTGCCATGAGTGTGGAAAAGCCTTCACCCAGATCACACCTCTGATTCAGCATCAGAGGACCCACACCGGGGAGAAGCCCTATGAGTGCAGTGAGTGTGGGAAGGCATTCAGCCAGAGCACACTTCTCACCGAGCACCGGAGGATTCACACAGGCGAGAAGCCCTACGGATGCAATGAGTGTGGGAAAACCTTCAGCCATAGCTCCTCACTTAGCCAGCATGAGCGGACCCACACAGGTGAGAAGCCTTATGAGTGCCATCAGTGTGGGAAGGCATTCCGGCAGAGCACACACCTCACTCAGCATCAAAGGATCCACACAGGGGAGAAACCCTATGAATGCAGTGACTGTGGCAAGGCCTTCAGCCACAGCTCATCCCTAACCAAACATCAGCGGATCCATACGGGAGAAAAGCCCTATGAATGTAATGAGTGTGGCAGAGCCTTCAGCCAACTTGCTCCCCTCATTCAGCACCAGAGGATCCACACTGGGGAGAAGCCCTATGAATGTAATGAGTGTGGCAGAGCCTTCAGTCAGAGCTCCCTTCTCATCGAACATCAGAGGATTCACACCAAGGAAAAGCCCTATGGGTGCAAAGAGTGCGGGAAATCCTTCAGTCACAGCTCCTCACTCAGCCAGCATGAAAGGACACATACTGGAGAAAAGCCCTATGAATGCCAGGATTGTGGTAAGTCCTTTCGGCAGAGCACCCACCTCACTCAGCACCGGAGGATCCACACAGGAGAGAAGCCGTATTCATGCAGGGACTGTGGGAAGGCCTTTACACACAGCTCCTCCCTTACTAAGCACCAGAGAACTCACACTGGGTAGACCCCACTCCACCTGTGCTGGGGATATGGGGAATCCTTAAGCCATAGCTCATCCTTTCCTAGACTTGTTTCATGGTCACAAGAAACAATATGTATTTATACACAAGCCTTTGTATACAACACACTCCTCAGGTACCCTCAGGGTTTGTACTGACAGAAATGACCATGGGACCACTGAGCTCCGGGTCATTCATCCACAGATCCAAACAGCAGGGAAACATGGAGATAACCAACATTCAGAACCTTCAACCTTGAGTGCCCATTAGTGCTATGTGATAGAACCTACAAAAGAAATGGAACAAATACATTGAATCTGGGGATGGCTTCTGTCCCAGGATTCACCATATTCCAAATCAGAGATATTCAAAGTGGTGAGAAACCAAACAAATGACTTTCATATAAAAGAACCAAATGAAGTCAGAATTTGCCATTATTGCACTTTACGTTCTTAGGAGGGAAAGTGTTTATGAAAGGTACAGTTGACTCTACTATTCCCGAGCTGCAATGTGGCAAAGTGTTCCAGAAGTGAGAGTGGCATCTTTGGGGAATCACCATGGATACTGTTTCAGTACAAAGCTTTCTGATTTGTGTGTAAATTGTGTAATCAGGGTACATGGCAGCTAGTGTCACAGATTTGAATTCCATATAACAGAATTAATGCATTAAACACAGATTTTAAATTAGTTATTCCTACATTATTTTGCAATAAATTAATGCTTATACACAATGTGATTGAAAAGCTTTGTATGGGAAAATTTGAAGAGTAAACTTGCTTCCATGGAGTCTCACAGACTGAGGTGGCTTTTGCTGCTCTGTTCTTGGTATAAATTTCTCTGTAGGACTCACAGGTATTAGAAATGCAGTGTTTGCTGTTTTACAAAAAGAGAAAGATTTTTTTCCTTTGTTTAAGCCACCATCTCATGAGCAATGTTAGAACCTTATGTTCTGCAAGATTTGGGAAATGTACAAGGTAATCTACTCTTGAGGAGTTGCCCCCTTAACCAGCACCATCTCCTTTTTGTTTTAGCAAAAGCCCCCGTAAAGCCTTGCTTGCCTAAATCTTTCTGGTCTCAGGGGTGAGGGACAGTTCCAACTCATGATCTCATGCCCCTAATACAACCACTATTTTCATTTTACAGTTTATCTGCTGGGATTTGATGGTGTGCACCACATTTTACAATTATAGTAGAATGTTTGTATTCTACTCCTTGAACTACACTAGAAAATTATTCTTCCATTTTACTAGTCTTTTTTTCTTTTACAGCTTATCAATTTATTTAGCATCACATGAGTGTGATTACGCAGTGTATGTCCAGTGACTCCTCTGATGCATTTTGCTAGTATTAATCATTAATGCCTTTTTTAACTATTCCTTTGACTGCCTGTACCAAAATTTAAGTCATGTTTCCTCTATAATTGGGTATTTAAATTCATGCAAAGATTTAAGTAAATCTTAGTCATGCAAAGATTAAGTAAATCTTAGTAACTTGTGTATATTTTACTTTAATATCCCACCTAGATCAATAAAGGATTTCAGCTTTTGTTGTAGCTTTTCCCTTGTTTTCATTAATTCTTTAGGAAAAATCATCATGCATGAAATTAAAGGTTAAAGGAACACAAATGCATGTTTTGTTTTGTTGTCTCCTGAAAGGCAATAGACAGAGCCTTAGTGTTTTTTCTGTTTGTTTTTTGAGACAGTCTCACTATGTCACCCTGGGTAGAGTGCCAGGGCATCACAGCTCACAGCAACCTCAAACTCTCTTGGGCTAAAGCAATTCTCTTGCCTCAACCTCCCAAGTAGCTGGGATTATAGGCACCCGCCAGAATGTCCAGCTATTTTGTTGTTGTTGCAGTTGTTAGCTGGCCTGGGCTGAGTTTGAACCCACCAGCCTCAGTGTATGTGACCGGTGCCCTACCCACTGAGCTACAGGCGCTGCCTGGTTTTGTTTTGTTTGAGACAGAGTCTCACTTGTCACCCTCAGCAGAGTGCTATGGCATCATAGCTCACAGCAGCCTCAAACTCTTCGGCTTAAGCCATTCTCTTGCCTCAGCCTCCCAAGTAGCTGGGACTACAGGTGCCCACCACAACACCTGGCTTATTTTTAGGGACGGGCTCTCGCTGTTGCTCAGGCTGGTCTTGAACCTGTGAACTCAGGCAGTCCACCTGCCTTGGCCTCCCAGAGTGCTAGGATTATAGGAGTGAGCCACCTCACCTGACCAGCCTTAGTGGTTTTTAACACAACTGGGCTGTTTGCCCTCCAAATCTTTGCAGTAGTTGACATCGACTCACAAAACACTCCTCAACCCAGATAATGATGGCAGGCATGTATATGTCTGCTCAGGCTGCCATAACACAAATACCAGAGGGGGTAGCTTAAATAACAAAAATTTATTTTTCCACACAGTTCTGGAAGCTGGAAGTCCAAGATCAAGGTGCTATCATGGGTGGTTTCTGGTGAGGCCTCTCTTCCTGGCTTGTAGACAGCTACTATCTTGCTGTGTCCTTTAATGCCTTTCTTCTGTGAGTGTGTGCAGGGACAGAGAACAATCTCAGGTGTCTCCCACTCTTATAAGGACACCAATCCTGTTGGATTAGGGTCCCCGTATGATCCCATTTAACCTTAATCACCTACCTAAAAGCCCTATCTTCAAATACCATCACATGGGGGAAAGGTAGGTAGTACTTCAACATATGAACACAATTGTGGGGTCACAATTCAGTCCATAACAGAGAGCAATTAAGCATCTTCCCATTGGAATGTATTCTCATTTTCCATTTTTGTAATTTCCATTCCCTGCACCACTGAACACAGCCCTCTTCCCATACCCTATGTGACCCAGCCATGGACTCTGCTATTCTTAGTGCCAGTCTGCCTAGGGCTACTCTTGCTGTCCTTTTGAGTCCCAGCTCAGCAGCATGTGGTCTGCACTTTTCAGACTTTCCACTCTATTGGAGATGCCTGGCCACCTACTTAGACTTCCCTTCAGCTACATATTTCCCCATGGTGCATGTCTGTCATAGTACCTTTGTACAGAGTTCAGACCCAGTCTCTATGGCCTGAACCAGCCCAGCCTCCCTGAGGTTAACCAGTGGGAGTATCTAATTGTGTTTTTGTACTTCATATAGTAGCAACAAAAATAATTTTATGGTTGGGGGGTCACCACAACATGAGGAACTGTAAGGGTCGCAGCATTAGGAAGGTTGAGAACCACTGCTAGAGTATTTGTGCTTCTTACCACATCTGACCCAGAGAGTGGGTAGTAGGGGAACAGCAAACAAGTCCTGAAATCTTTTCAGTAAGTTCATGTTTTCTAGTGGTTTGAGAAAGAATATTATCTTAGAGGCAATTTAGAATTCATCAAATTAGTAAATAGGATTTTGGGGGCACCGGGGTTCTCAGCACTGAAGGGACATAAGTTATAGGATAGTAGTCACAGGTTGGAACTGAAGGTCTTACTGTGTGTACAGGCACACATGCTCACATAACGCCTGTGTGTGTACCTACATGCATTATGTACACATATTTTGTTGCTCAGAAGTCCCCTTAGTAGCAATGAATACAACTGGCACCAGATCTTATCTCTAATACCAATGCCTACTAAAAGAAACTATTTCTTTGATGACACAGCTGATTTTAGGGCTGACAAAAGGGTAGGGCAGGCTTGGAACATTTTATACCAAAAAGCAAGTAAGGATGTGCTTAAAAACTGGAGCTATGTCATAAAGGCACAGAAGCCACCCAGCAGAGACTCCTGTTGGCCACATGTGGGGCACCTTGAGCAACAAAATAACTAGAACAGCAATGAGTTTATAAAGCATTGAAAAAACAAATCTATTTTTTGTTAAATACACCAGGAGAAGTGAGGGTGCTGGGTGGCAGCAGAATGCCAAGGGCCAGATGGTCAGCACAGGAGGGCAAGTCTCAGTGTAGGGAAACCACCAGCACTTTGCAACCACCATGACAGAGACTGGCACAGGCAAGAATCATCAATGGAAGCTAAATTTAGGGGTTTTCTTTTTTCCCGGAGACAGAGTTTCACTATGTCACCCTCAGTAGAGTGCCATGGTGTCACAGCTCACAGCAACCTCAAACTCTTGGGCTTAAGCGATTCTCTTGCCTCAGCCTACTGAGTAACTGGAACTACATGCACCAGCCACAACATCCGGCTATTTTTTGGTTGCAGTTGTTGTTTAGTAGGCCCAGGCTGGGCTTGAAACTTGGTATATGTGGCTGGTGCCCTACTCATTGAGCCTAGGGGGAGAGTTTTGATGACGAGCAGGATATTTGCATGATGTTAAGGTGTGTTACCACAGAGTGCTTATTTGCTAAAAGAAGAGAAAGTTAATTATACTGAACAGAAACCAAACACTTTGACTAAGTCAGGAGAGGTTCACCCACAGGATGCAAGCTTGATATGCCCCTCAAGAACATGGGTGGTCAGGACAAGATGTTAGTAATTGGCAGGTCTTAGTGAGGCATGTGTAGATGTTCACTGGACTATTTGTTAGTTTTGTGCTGTTTTTATAAGTTTGAAATTACTTCCAAATAAATTTTATTTTTTATTTTTACTTTTTTGAGACAGTCTCACTATGTCTTCCTTGGTAGAGTGCCATGGCGTCACAGCTCACAGCAATGTTCAACTCTTGGGCTTAAGTAATTCTCTTGTCTCAGCCTCCCAAGTAGCTGGGACTACAGGTGCCTGCCACAAGGCCTGGCTGTTTTTTTGTGGTTGTCATTGTTTTAGCAGGCCTGGGCCGGCTTCGATGTATGTGGCTGGCACCCTAACCACTGAGCAACAGGCATCAAGCCCCAAATAAAGTTTGGGGTTTTTTTGAGACAGAGCCTCAAGCTGTCACCCTGGGTCGAGTGCTATGACATCACAGCTCACAGCAACCTCTAACCTCTGAGCTCAAGTGATTCTCCTTCCTCTACCTCCCAAGTAGGTGGGATTACAGGCACCTGCCACAACGCCTGGCTATTTTTTGGTTGCAGCCATCATTATTGTTTGGCGGGCCCGGCTGGATTCGAACCCGCAAGCTCAGGTGTATGTGACTGGCACCTTAGCTGCTTGAGCCACAGGCACCGAGCCCCAAATAAAGTTTTAAAATAAAAAGGGGTAACAAACATCTAGCTGTGTATACCAAAGGAGACATGAGGTGGCACTGAAGAGACAGGCTGAGATAGACACTGGAGAGACAGAGGCAGGGTGAGGCAGACACTGGATAGATGGAAGGTGGGGTGAGATGAACACCGGAGGGACAGAGAGTGCAGGTCTACATACAATAGCAATTTTTCTGTGGCTCTGAGAGTGAGATGTGTACAGAGGAACTCTGTGGTAGAAGGAGAGGGGGAGCTCAGGGGGCTAGTTTGGGAATGAGAATTGGGAGGGTACATTACGCTTTTTATTGTTATTACCAGAGCCCCACTCAGCTTAGGATTCAGGAGCACAGGGGCTAAGAGAGGAACTAAATTTAGCAACCATGGCAGAGACAGGCACCTGTGTATACAGTTCTCAGCCTCTTGTAAGTGACCAGGGCCATAGGATCATCTCTCCAAGCACATGTTAAGTGGAAATGATATGTGTGGTTGCCCAGGTGAAGGGATGTGGCTTTCTCCACCATAGTAAAGAGCAGAGCTACAACAGGGTGGGAGCCTTGATCCCTGGAAGTCTGCATGGAGCAGAGTGCCTTTCCCACCAACACAAGCAACAGCAACAACTGCTACAAGACAATGGACTATTATGTGAATGAATAAATATTTATTATGTTAAGCCTCTGTAATCTGGGGATCTTTACAACAGATTGCCTGCTCAAACACAGTGACAGAAAGAGACACCAGTGTATCTATCTACAGGAAGCAATTAAATTTATGCTCAGGCAATGGGAACAATGCTGTAATCTGAGAATAAATGCAAGAAATCAAAGGATCACCTTCTGTAGCCCAAGGAGTTTAGTGTCCTTTGCTCAGGCAGACAGACCACTATTTTGATCACAACCCCCTAGTAAAAAATACATTTTACATTGCAACCAGTTCTCATGGTTAGGTGTATGGCTGAAAAGTTTCACAAAACAGTATTTGCCTTTACTACATGATGCCTTTAACCTACTTTATTCTATTTCACTGCTTTGTAATGCTGGTGGCCACTCACTAATTTGATTTCACAATTCAATAATGGGGTGAGACCCGTGGTCTGAAAACCCTGTATCATTAGGCTACAGGCATTTTTGGGATCTTTGTAAGCTACTCCACACAAGTAAAGACGAGCTGTTAAGCTAGAAAACAGTTTCTGCTTTTGAGGGTTCAGAAGTGAATTTGACAGTAACACACTTACAAAAAGGGCTAAAACAGCTGACAGGACTTTCACGTGAACAGCCTTGGGGAGCTCACACAGGAGGCATTGCCAAAAGGGTGAGTTCAAGAAAGCACTGGCAGACCACACATAGTGGCAACCTATACTGTAAAGTGTCAATGACCTAGCATGGGGTGGTGCTAAAAGGGCTGCAGAGGATAGCGGCATCTTCACACTCGGAAGTCGGCATCTGCCCAGAGGTTTTCAGAAGGAGGCGGCTTCCTGTGGCCATTCCTGTTCATGTGCTTCAGCCACAAGAGCCCACTGAAGAACAAGCAGACGCCACAGGGAGCCACCATTCCCCACTGGCTGCTTACCCACAACCCTCACGGCAGGAAGGCTCACCTCTGCGCCTCTGCCTCTTCAGGTGGCCCAGGGCATACCTCACCCTCTGCACTCTCTGGAGGCTCACAGGCCCTGCCATCAGCCTGGGCCTCGCGCACAGCAGATTGAGGGCTTGCGTCCACCCCCAGCGCGTAGCCTTTCTCCTTCTCATGGGTCTTCTGGTGTTCGGCCAGGGCCAGGCTGAAGTGGAAGGTCTTCCAACAGCCCTGGCACGCAAAGCGCTTCCTTCCCCCATGGCTGCTGTGATGCTCCATGAGGTGGGAGATCCATGCGAAGGCCTCCCCGCACTCACTGCAGGCATAGGGCTTCCCCCGGGGTGTGCTGGGTTTGTCAGCCGCTGTGCAGCCTGAAGCTGAGGTGCCAGGGTCCTGCCCAGCTACATTGGACTCTCTGCTTGCCTCTTCAAGCTCAGGGCCCTGCCCTTCCTCATCCTCAGGGTGGGGCCTCTTCATTCCCAAGCCCTGATGCGGGGCAGCCAGCTTGGCCTGGCCCTCGTCCAGCGCTGGGCTCTGGATGATTGAATCTCCCTGACTTTCGGAGACAGGGCTTGACTCCCTGTCCTGAGGATCTGGAACCTTACATGGCTGTTGCTGGTCCTCTTTCTCAGTGGTGCCAGAGGGGTTGGCAGGACAGTCCCCCTCAGGCCCCTCTGTCTGCATCTCAGGGGTGGAGATGTCCTCACTCATACCCCCTGTGCCTTCCTGCTGCCTCCCACTGCCTGAAACAAGGTGAGAATGTGAGCTGTCCACGCCCACGCTCAGATACAAGGAGGGACCAGGCAGACTACCCATCTCCCACCCATCTGCCTTCTCTGGGTGTCAGCTGCGTGGAAGCAAGACCGTCACTCCCAGCTCAGCCCCAGTAGCTGTCACTCCCAAGCTCAGCTCAGTGGTCAAGACTGTCACTCCCAGCTCGGCTCAGTGGTTAGGGCACTGCTACATGTGCTGGGTCTGGTGGGTTTGAACCCAGCCCGAGCCTGCTAAACAAACAACAACAACAACAACAACAACAACAAAAAAACCAGCCAGGCATTGTGGCAGTGCCTGCAGTCCCAGCTACTTGGGAGGCTGAGGCAAGAAAATCACTTGAGCCCAAGAGTTTGAGGTTGCTGTGAGCTATGATGCCACAGCACTCTACCGAGTGACACAACTTTCTCTCTCAAAGAAAGAAAGAGAGAGAGAGGAAAAAAAAAAAAAAAAAAAAAAAAAGACTGTCACCCTCTATGCTGCCAAGGAAGCTAAGGGACCAAGTCTGGGCAGGGGGGGCTCCTACTTCCTGCTATGGAGGTAGGGCCAGAGCAGCTGCCTGGGCAACTCTGGCATGGAGGGTCCCTGTGTGGGGAACAGACTGGCCACAACGGTGGCCCCTGTGCACTGGTCTCCCAGGAACCACACCCACTATGGACCCCTACTGGCAAAGGTGAGACCCACTGAGCCCAATGGGACATCAATGGCATAGCAGTGTCAACATATACAAGGCAGGATAAGACACGGTGTGAGCAGAGGCTCACCAGTACTCACCCTCCTGGAGCTTGCTTGTCCTCTCAGAACCCAGCTTCCAACTGGGGGAAGCCCCCAGCCTCTTGGGGAGGCAACACATGAAGTGCCCCTGGGCCACCAGTCTCAGCTGAGCCCCATCAGAGCCAGCACCACTGTCAGCAGGTGGGTGTGCCATGTGGGGCCTCTGGCTATGGTCTAGCTTCTAGACGCTGCAGCTATCAGGGCCCAGCAGCTTCCAAAGGAGCAAAACCACCCACAGCAGGGCAGAGACCAGCCCTGGATGTGACTGGCACTCTGCTATTTTGGGTGGCCATGTTTTGGGGTGATCTGTGACACAGCATGGGTCCCAGAAGTGACTCCTATTTCTGCTCCTGTTCTGGTATGCAGCTGGAGGATGACTGGCAAACTAACCTCTAGGAGCCCCCTCCAAAAGGGAAGAGCCTGTTGGCCTGGAGCCCCCAGCCTGGCCTCACCTGGGAGTTTGCCTGCTGCCGGCTCGCTCTCCTCTCTCTCCAACTGAAGTTCCTCCGTGTCCAGCCTGAAAGTAGTATCAGGCTGGGAAAGCTGATACCCTGAGTGGGGTTAAAAAAACCAAACAAACTGAAGAGGCATCAAAGCAGAACACTGCCCACAGGCCTTTGGTCCCTGGGGCTGGCCAAGGCCAGAACTGCAAGACCATGACCCCCACAAAATCCCCTCCTTGTCAGAGCCCTGGAGAGCTAGGGTTTGTGAGAATATGGCAACAGGACAAGGAAGAGTCTGCCTGGGTGAGGCTTGAAGGGCTGGCAGGGCAGGCAGACATGGAGGGACTCGGGGAAGCATTGTTGAAGAGAATACAAAAGAACAGGGCTCAAAAGCCTGTGCTGGGCCTCCCTACAAAGGAGGGTTTCTGGGATAAGAGTGTCTATGAAGGAAAGGGAAGACCCTTCACACAGGGATAAGGGCCTCATCAGCACCTTGCAGCCAGGGGGTCTTAAAGTATTTGGAGGCTTCAGTTTCTCTGGGCAAGTGCCATAGGCCCTAAGGCGAGGGTAGAATTCACATCTGAAGACCAGGAAGGCTAGGACTCAGCAAATGAGGTCAGATTCAAACATGCTCAAGTTCAAATACACACAGTGGTCCAACTAAAGTCCTTGGGCAGTTAAAATTCCCCATGCCAACAGGTGTGGAAGGAGATGACGGGTGGGGCGTAAGCCCACGGTAGGCAAGTCTCACCTGACAGAAGCAGCTTCCTATAGCTCTTTAAGTTCTCCTGGGCAGGGTCCAGGTGGCCCCACCCTTCCTGCTGCAGAGGCTCCTCTAGAAAGGGCTTCAGTTTCTGAAATGGCAGTACAGCTATGGCTGACGCCACCTGCCAAGACTTTGGACCCATAGCCCTACAGCGCAGAAGCATGTGAGAGGGGCTCTGACCACACATACTGCAATGGCAGCTTTGGTTTTGCTCTAAAGCAGGTTTCTCAGCCTTAGCACCATGGAAACTACCCTCTTCTGGGGCACAGCATTAACGGTGGGGAAGGAGATGCTGCTAAGCCAGGGTGGAATAAGGCCAGCCCTGTACCCCCACAACACCTGTGCCTTACCCACCTTCTGGTCGGCTTTGGAAGGGTCAGCCTCTTCAGTCTTTATTTCTCCGATGATCCCCAGTTCCGGAAGCAGGGGTTCCATGGAGAGCCAGGCTGGGGAAAAGGGCAGGCAAAGCTGAGGAGTCGCGTACACTGTGGGTAGGCACCCCCAGTCAGGGAGACCCGACTGCCTCCCTGCATAGGCATGCTCATGTGCCAGCAGGTCCCCAGGTTCTATTGACTCTGTCCTGTATTTACAGAGAAGAGTTGCCAAAAAGACAAAAGGGCTCCAGCTCAGGGTTGGCCTGCGATTGCCAATGCAAGCCATGGAGAGAAAGCTTTTCTTACCCACTGTATTAGTAGAAATCTTAAAAAGCGACACACAGTGCCATCATAGAGGCAGGCACACGGGTACCTTCCTATGCAGACAGCACAGAACTTCTTACCATGGGAAAGTATACATTGTAGGTGAAATATAAAACTCATTATGTGCTTTGTCTGACAGCCCTGAGAAGCCCACTCCATGACAACCAGAGCCCCCACGTCCAGGCACATGCACGAGGGCACGTGACTACAGCCTGGTTCCAGGGGCAGAGATCCCAACTCTAGGATGAAGACAAGCTGAGCACAAGGGACAGTGGGCAGCTAAAGAGCCAGATAACTGCCCAGGGCCAGGAGACATAGCACACCATGCTCTGAGGAGGTTGAACCCAAGCCCTGTGTGTGCATGTGACATGTAAGATGTTAAGGGTCACACACAGGGGCACTTAAGACACAGGACTTTGTTTTTAGAGAGTAGGTAGGTAGGAAGGAAAAAATCCTTTTTTCCTTATGCATCAATGCTGTTCACTACTTGTAATAAGTATGAAATGACCTGCAATCTCTGAAGAGAAATTTAATAACAATACTTCTAATATTCATGAGGGAAGGATCCCAGTTTAGCAGGGGTTCAGGCCCTTGCCACTGGCCTCCTCTGATCTGACCCCTAACCCTTACAGGTCCCCCCACCCCCCACCCTGAGCCCCACAGGTACAGGGCTGGTCAGTCACTCACGAGTCACAGCAGGGCACAGGGGATCCCCAATTCCCAGGTCCTGGCTGGGGCTCACTGGCCCAAATGGAAACAGCAGTGGCTCAGGATACCTGTCGTATATACCCTCGCTCATCACTGAGGACCCAGCGGGGGAGCCCAACAGCATCCCTGTTCACAACAGAGTAACAGTGACCCAGGGGATGGGGCAGGTGCAGAAGCCACACAATAAGCTCCTGGGGCAGGCTCCAGGCCCAGCACTCCCATCCCTCAGACCCACCCTAGATGTGAGTTGCTCTCTGCCCTGGACCACTCTCCCCTGCTCTTCCTGCTTCCTTACATCTGGAGGGCAGATGTGAGGGCAGAAGCTCAAGCAGCTATCCTGGCCCATGAGGTGATCTTGAGAGGAATGCCATCAGGTAGGATGGGGGTGGGCAGGGCCCCTGCTGACTGAGGAGCCACCTCACCAGCGTGAGGTGGCTCATCACTGTGCCTCTTGCCAGGGTAGGGGGAGCCAAACTCAGTAAAACAAATCTGGGTTTGGATGCTAAGATCCCCCAGGATCCCTGTCCCTGCCTCTTCTAAGGTACACTCCCCTCTAGGTGCAGCCCGACCTGGCTCATCCAGCATGTCAGCCAGGCCCTCCACCAGGGAGGCTGCCTTCTTGCAGCTCTCGGGATACTGCGCCACAACCCAGGGTCGGACCCTGTCTGGCAGGATGCCCAAGAACTGCTCCAGCACCAGCAGCTCCAGCATCTGCTCCTTGGAGCGTGCCTCAGGCATCAGCCACTGGCGGCACAGCTCATGGAGACGGGCCAAGGTCTGGTGGGGCCCGGCAGATTCCTGGTAGACAAATTCCCGGAAGCGCAGGCGAGAGAACTCAAGGTCCGCAGGAGTTCTCTCAGCAGGAGTTTTCTCGGCAGGGGTTTTCTCGGCAGGGGTTTTCTCGGCAGGGGTTTTCTCAGCAGGGGTTTTCTCGGCAGGGGTTTTCTCAGCAGGGGTTTTCTCAACAGGGGTTTTCTCTGTAGTGGTTTTCTCAGGAGTTTTCTCAGCAGGAGTTTTTTCGGCTGGTGTTTTCTCAGCAGGTGTTTTCTCATCAGGATTTTTCTCTGGAGTTTTCTCAGCAGGAAACTCACTGGGAGTTTTCTCAGCAGGAGTTTTCTCTGTGGGCATTTTCTCAGCGGGAGTTCTCTCAGAGACGGTTCCAGGTTCTTCCTGCTGTGCTCCAGCAGCTGACTCTGATGCTCCTCCACCAGCTGACCCTGGTGTGGGCAGTTCTGGGGGGGTCGGGGAGGTCCTAGGGGAGGCAAATGCCTTCTCCAAGGGCAGCATCTTTCCAAACCTGTACTGGGAAACCCAAGTGTGGCTAGCTGGGGACAAGTGGCTCCAAGGGAGAGACACCAGGGACAACAGGATGCCCAGGGGCTCTGGTGTGCCAGGACCAAGGACCTGCAGAGGACACAGATGAGACAGAGACACCTGCATATGAGAACCTGAGCACAGCACCCATGTCTGAGAACTGGTAATTGTTAAGTTAAATAAAAACATAAAAGTGGGAGGTAAAGCTCATTTTATAAGACTAGTATTACCAGGATTAAAAAAATCAGTCCGGCAGTGCCCATAGCTCAGTGGTTGGGGCACTGGCCACATACACCAAGGCTGGTGGGTTTGAATCTGGCCTGGGCCAGCTAAAACAACAATGACAACTACAACAACAAGAATAGCTGGATGTTGTGGCGAGTCCCTGTAGTCCCAGCTACTTCGGAGGCTGAGGCAAGAGAATCGCTTGAGCCCAAAAGAGTCTGAGGTTACTGTGAGCTGTGTACTCTACCCAGGGCGACAGCTTGAGACTCTTGTCTCAAAAAAAAAAAAAGAGAAGAAAAGAAATCAGTCATGAGTAGGGCAAAAAAATTATAGGACAACCTCAAATATAAACCTAGATGTAAAAAAAAATCCCTAGATGTAAAAATCTTAAAATATCAATAAACTCATTCCAACCACACATCTTATATACATAAGTAATGACACACTATATTTGTATTTATCCCAGAAATGCAAGGTATTTCGTTTTTAAAAATATATGGTAGATATCAACGAGGCTAGAATAAAAAATAAAAATACATGCTATCAGGATTTTAGTTCCTAGTAACATGAAGGGGCTAGGTATCAGAATTGCTCCTCTCATTACAATAGCCCCAAAATACAAAATACATATTTATAAATAAGTGTAGGAAATGGTTGGACCATTGGGCCTGACTCTGGAAATGGCACGGACCTGTGGGCCTGGATAAACCATTTACAGATCCAGATAAGAGAGGAGGAAGCTATGAGCATGGCCAGCAGGAGCAGAGAGCTCAGGTCCTAGCCAGCCTTCCCCGTGCCCAGATGAATGTCCTCAAATAAGGCAGCCCATCATTCAAGTGGAGCCAAAAACAGGATGTCAGGTGAAATCTTGAGGGATGGGCCTTCAACAGGCCTAGGCCTATGATGTTCTCACTGGCCATGGGCATACAGGAGTTGACAGACACTGACACACAGGAGCGTGAACTCTTGAGCTGTGACCAGCCCCTCCCATGACGCACAAGGTCTGCAGATCCATAGGGCCAGAAGCCACCTCGAGACATACACGAAACACAAACAGAAGGCTATAACCAAGCCCAGTGTGAGCACTCCCCTTGGCCGAACCACAGAAGGGAACCACTTTTTCTTTCAAACTCAAGTTTAAGGAATACAAGAAAATTCATGCATGGCCACAGCTCCAGCAGGAATGCTTTCTCAGAAATTTCAATTCAGCAGAGAAAACTCTGGAAGGTGAATGAATGTGGGATTGGTCATTGTACCTGTAGACAGAGTCTACTCAAGCATTTCCCCACTAGGATAGGGGCACAAGGACCTTATGGATGTGGGGTGGGGGAGTTTGATCACACAGACATGAAAGTTCCAGAAAAGGTAAATCCACAGAACACAGAACACAGGCTGTTAGGGGCCAGGGGCCCAGGTAGTGACTGCTAATGGGTACAAGATTTCTTTTGGAGGTGATATGAATGTTCTAAGGTTAACTGTGGTAATAGTTGCACAAGTATGAATGCTATGTACTAAAAACAAATAAAAACAAATGAATTATCTACTTTAAACAGGCAAACTTTATGGTATGTCAAGGCCATGCCTTCACAGTTACCGCCATCCACTAGCAGCTCCCTCACGGTCTCCAGTATAAACTTCCAGCTCTGGAGGACGAAACTCCTCCCTCTGCCCTTACCTCTTAAAGATCTGGGCTTTGAGTGGCCTATCCAGAAGCTGCTCCCTCCACACTTCTGGCCTGCAGTGGCTCCTCATAGGCAAGGCCTTGGGTCTGGGCAGAGCCTGGCTCAGTGTCTTCTCTGCCAGGCATCCTGGCTGTGCCTAACTTCTTTCTGGCCATTATGCACCCTCATGTCCATGCACCTGGGATCAAGTGCATGTCTGAAAGATACATAGAGAACTAGGACACCCAGGCCCTAGGGTGCAATTGCCTCATACCCCAGCCCCACGCAGAGGACCCGCATACCACAGCAGCAGGCTAGTGCATGTCTGCACATTTTCTCATGATTTATTTCCCAGGATGGATAAACAGCCCACTCTTCCACAGCATTTTCTTTATATCTCTGTCAGGTAATTAACAAGCTCTCTGCCTGGGTCTATCTTGACATTGTCCCCATCTGTGACTTTGTGCTGTCTTTTAGCCACACATGATGTTCTTAGTGTTTATTACCAAATTCAACCTTTAAAAAAATTGATTTCTGGCTCAGTGCCCGTAGCACAGTAGTTACGGCCCCAGCCACATAAACTAAGGCTGGTGGGTTTGAACCCAGCCTGGGCGGGTAAACAATGACAACTCCAACCAAAAAATAGCCAGGCATTGTGGTAGGCACCTGTAGTCTCAGTTACTTGGAAGGCTCAGGGAAGTGCTTAAGCCCAAGAGTTTGAGGTTGCTGTGAACTGTGACACCACAGTACTCTACCTTGGGCAACATAGTGAGACTGTCTCAAATAAAAAAAAAAAAAAAAAAAAAAAAAAAAAGAAAATATACCATAGGCTCTTGAGACCAGACCATCTTGGTTGTAACAACTCAGCTCTGCCAAAGTGAGGAAGCAGCCGGCTGGCCAGCCCTGTTCCAGACTGATTCATCTGGAGCCTGTCCTGTTGTGGGGAGTGATGCCAACTCCAGCCAGTTGGCACTGGACCTGTAGCTGGGGTCCCATTTACACGTAATTTTGTTTTTTATAGGACATCACAGGCATATTCATCCTGCACAGGACCTGTCTCCACAAGCGAAACTGTGAGCTCACTTGTGCAAAGGGCCCACCCCCCCGGGGGCTCATGTCTCCCCCAATCAGAGCCTGGCAATCTCAGGGCAGGGACCAGGAGTAGCCCCAAGGTGCAAGTGGGGAAAGAAGTAGAGTTTCTTGTTCTAGGCTCTGTGTAAGCACTCTTTCTGGAAAGTTTCTCACTGGCCCTCCCTATGTGCTTCCCCCTTCCACCTGTGGCCTTCTTAGTGGTCTGGCTGCCCCAAGACCTTCCTTCATCTCCAACCTCTCAGCTGTGAGCATGAGGCAAGCGTGGAGGTCTGGATAGAATCAGCAAAAACCCTTGGCCATTGACCAGGATAGAATGGAAAGGACAGAACACACTCCAGCTGGGTCAGTGGCCAACACAGATGGGCATACATGTCAGCCCCTGGGGAAAGAAAGGCATGAGACCTTTAATCCTCTGTGCCCTTTCCCACTGGGATTGCAAGCTGTGAGCCTCTTCAGGAAGCCACCTCAGCCTCCCCTCCTATTCACGTGCAGAGAACAGTGATGGCTTCCATAGCACCACGGAATCTCCTCAGAAAGATGCCCCAACTGTAAGGAAGCTGCTACATTCTGTATCTGAGATCTATTTGTCTCCCTTCCTGGTGGTCAGAATCAGGAAGATTCCTGAGGCGATAAGCCTTGTGGGCCTCCAGAGCCCTCCAGCAAATCCCCTTCACCCTGAGCTTCACAGAACTCAAGTCTGGCCTGGTCTTCCATAGGTCCCACCATGATCCCAAGTTTCCTGTCCAGCCCCAATTGCCTCCTCCAGGACCCTTAACTACCTTAAGGACATTCATCGCCAGCTCTGCATTCTGCTCCCAACCACCTGGCCTAGCAAACCACCCCACAGTCACAGGCCCAAGGGTCCTCCATGGAAGCTCACTGCTGGGTGTG
This sequence comes from Loris lydekkerianus, assembly GCA_963574355.1. Taxonomy (NCBI): domain Eukaryota; kingdom Metazoa; phylum Chordata; class Mammalia; order Primates; family Lorisidae; genus Loris; species Loris lydekkerianus. Next base: position 48,961 of record CAUYPK010061876.1, read on the forward strand.
GGAAGGCTGAAGTGGGCAGGATACTCCTAGGATCCCATATGGCTTTGCCTATAGGTCACTTATTCATAATAAAAAGGGAAAAGGTACCTTTAAAATAATGGGGAAAAAAAAAAAATGGATTGAGCATCGTTGTTAACATCCCAACTGCCCTCAGTGGTCCATAATCCACTCAGAAGGACGGACAGAACTAGAGAGATTTGTTCTGCAGACCTGGCCTGAACGCCCCCAAAGCCTCAAAGCTAGGAATGCCAAAAAAAGTTCCAGATCCAAGGATCAGGCAGAGAAACAGGACTCAATGCAATGAGTGGCCCTGTCCTGACTCCAGAACAGGAAATGTCTACAGAACCCTGTTGGGATGGGGGCTAGAACCTGGTATGGAGCTGAGGATGGTGTGACTGTCAACTCAAAGCCTTCTCAAAGTCAGGCATATGTACAATACAGGTATGTATATGAGAAAGGGGGAGCAAGAGAGGAGGAGGTGAAAGTGAAGGGAGAGAGAGAGGGAGGAGGAGGAAAGGGAAATAGGTAGCAGGAAAAGGAAGTAGGGAGGGAGAGAAAGTGCCCATACACAAAAGCACAGAGGGAGAGGAGGAAGGGGACTTAAGTGGTGGCAGACTGCAAAACACTAACCAGTGAATCTGGGCAAAGGATATGGAGGGATTCTATGACCTTTCCTTAAAGTTCTTCTATAAATTTTAGTTAAAAAAATGTTACATGAAAATAAAAAAGTGCAGTCCTTAGTAGTCCATACTTTGCTCTTGCAAAACAAAGATCCTTTTATTTGACTATACCCCACACCCCAGCGCAGGGTTGAAGAATCCTGGTGTGGGAGCAAGCACCTAACTCACCCCCAGGCCCCACCCTGAACAGCACCACAGGTCCCTGGCCCCCAATGCCATCCCCAACCCCCGGCCCAGGGTGCCCTATCTACCCAGCCCTCTCTCCTACGAGAAGTCCCCTCAGCCCTCCCTCTGGTGAACACCCGAAAAAGCCCCCTTTCTCTGGCCCCAGCCCTCACACCTAGGCCTTAAGCCTCTCGCCTCCCCGGGCCACCACACGTCCTCTCATGATTCTCCCTCTCGGCCACAGAAGGAGCCCCTCCACCCACCCCGACTTCTTTCAAGTCCGGCCCCTTCCCTGCCTTAAGTGATCTCACCCGAGGATTCCCAAGCCCTCTCCCGCCCGGACCCTCTGGGGGTTGGCACCCCATCTCTGGGGACAACGGGGCCACTCTCCCACCGCACCATCACCCGGGGGACCCTCTTCATCTCTCTGGGTTGAGGCCGCTCCCTGCCCGTCCTCCCTGCCGCCCGTGCTGTTCTCGGCCTTGACCCACCTGCTGCGCTGTCCCCAGACGGGTCTCAGCAGCCCAGAGCCTGGGAAGCGCGATGGCGGCCAAACTGCGCTTACTAGCCCGGCCCCACCGCTGACTACAGCCCCCAAAATGCTGCGCGCGGGGGCGTCCAGGCCGCTACGAGAGGACACACAGCCAATCAGTGGTAGGCTGGGCCTCTCCCGTCCCACCCACCTACGCGCCTGCGTCATCGTTAATGCTATGGCAACACGGCCAGCTGGTGAAAAGAACCGCCTCTGTCAACCCAGAGACTCTGGACAAAGAGAGAGGGTCGCTCGAAGGAAGGGGGAGGGGAGAGGAGGAGAGAAAAAGAGCAATAGGAGGGAAGGAAAGGAGGAAAAAGGAGAGGCCCGGATAAAGCATGAGCCACGGGGAAATAGAGAGATGCAGGACACCTACAGGAAAGCAGCCCTGTAGTCCAGGGACTGAGAATTTGCAGAATGCCCCTACTGGGGCTTCGGGAGTAGCTGGGAGACAGCTGGATTGAGGGGTGTGCGCTAGAGTCTCAGCAGTTGTGGCCACTCCGGAAGACAGGACGAGGGCTAGGAAACCACTTCACATTTCCGTTTTCCAGACAACAGAGTTTACGAGAATGCCATTTTATGTGAACTGATTTTTTAAATATATATCCTCACAGTTTATTTTGCGTATTTTTATTTTTAATTCATGTACAGCCACACACTTTCTAGTATTCAGTTCTATGAATTTTAACTCATATACCACCAACAGTCCGGACAAAGGACTGTCCCACTGCACAAAAAAATTCTTCCTGCTGGCCCTTTGTTGTCACATCCTCCCCCACAGATGACACCCCTCCCCACCCCAAGCTTGTCTCCACTTTCCCACCCACTGACCCACCCGTGCAGTCCTGGCTACAGTTTTCTCTTTACAGAATATCATATAAATGGAATCCATAAATATGTGGCCTTTTGAGATTGGCTTTTTTCACTGAACAAAATTCCCTTGAGATCCTTGAGTAGTATGTATCAACAGTGCCTTCCTTTTTACTGCCAGGTAGTAGTCAACGATATGCAATAGTTTGGTCTGATGGTAGTGGTCAGAACTTAACATCAATGTCATTAAAGTTAGTATTCAACCCCCAATGCTAAATTTGACTGGCTTTAAAAATATATATGTATAATAGTTTAAAGTAAATTCAGCCCTTAACAGATACTAGGGTTCTTTTCAGCATATTGCTATTACAAATAAAGCTGCTGTGAACATTTGTGCACAGACTTCTGTGTGAATGTGTTTTCACTTTTCTGGGATAAATACCCAAGCACATGCTTAGTGTTGTAAGAAACACCCAGAACAGCTGAACCATTTACATTCCCACCAAGTATGTGTGAGTCAGTTTCCCTGCATTCTTATCAGCACTTTTGTTATCACTACTTATTTTGGCCATCCGATAGGTATGCTGTAAAAGCTCAGCGTTTTTAATCTGCCATTTCCCTAAACATATTTACCATCTGTATATCCTTTTCAGTGAACTGTCTGTTCATGTCTTTTACCTATCTACTAATTAAAAAAAAAAAATTAAGTTTTGAGAGATCTTTATATATTCCAGATATTTATTTTCTCCTAGCATGTAGCTTGTATTTTTTATTTCTTTAACAGTATTTTGAGCAGGGCAAAGGATTTTATTTTAGACCAAAGGATTTTAATTTAGATACTGTCCAATTTATCAATTTCCTTTGATGAAGCATGCTTTTGGTGTCAAGTTTAACAACTCTTTACCTAGTTGTAAGCCCTGAAGGTTTCCTCCTCTATTTTTTCTAAAATATTTATAGTTTTGTGTTTTTCCCCTCAACTGGAGTACCTTTTTTTTCTAACATCAAATGTATGTTTTATCCCAACACCAACTGGGTATCCAATTTGGATACTACCCAGAATTAGCACAAACCTCACAAGACTGCCCCATACCAGACACCAGCCACAGCTACCACAATTCTGCTTGGCCAACTACAAATTCAAGGGCTCCCATGTCCCCATCTCAGGTTCAATAATTCACTTGAATGAGCCACAGAACTCAGGAAAACATGTTTACTGGCTTATTAAAAAGGATAAAACTTACAAACAGCCAAATGGAAGAGATACATAGGGTAAGGTTTGGGGCACTTAAGTACACAGAGCTGCCATACCTCCTTCCCAGCAGGCATGTCACCTTCCCAGCAGGCAGGTGTGTTTACCAACCTAGATGCTGGATGAAGCTTGTGTGGAGAATTCTCTCTTTATGGTGATTACCTGCTATCTAGTCATTTAGTGGCCCCATCTGAGTCACTGCACTAGTCAGGTGTGTTTGAAAGGGACTCCTTATGAATAGCAAAAGAAAATTCCAAGGCTTTTAGCTTTGTGCCAGGAACCAGGTACAAGGATCAAATACATGTTTTATTACACCACAGATGTCCAGATGTGCTCACACCATTTGTTGAGAAGGCAACCTTTCCTCTACTAAATAGCTTTTGCTCATCAAAATTCAATTGGGAATACTTTTGTGGGTCTCTATTTCTGGGTTCTGCATTCTGTTCCATTAATCTGTTTCTGCCAGTATCACATAGTCTTGATTACCAGTTACTAAATATAGTAACTTTTAACACGGATAGTTATTTTTTCCACTCTTTTAAGACTGTGTTAGCTATTCTAAGTCTTGTGCTTTCCCATATAAACTTTACGTTTGTCTACATATACAAAAAACTATGAAGGCAGTCTGAAGAGAACTACATAATGCTTTTTTTTTTACCTCTTTCATTCTGCATTTTTTTTTTGAGACAGAGTCTCACTTTATTGCCCTCAGTAGGGTGCCATGGCGTCATGGCTCACAGCAACCTCCAGCTCTTGGGCTTAGGCGATTCTCTTGCCTCAGCCTCCCAAGTAGCTAGGACTAAAGGCGCCTGCCAGAATACCTGGCTATTTTTTGCTGCAGTTTGGCCAGGGCCGGGTTCGAACTTGCCACCCTGGGTATATGGGGCCGGCGCTTTACCCACTGAGCCAAAGGAGCCGTCCCATTCAGTATGATTTTCAAAGCACTGGGGAGAGCAAGCAGTGTGCCTTTTTCCACTCACAGGGGAAAATCAATTATGTCACCATTAATATGATGTTAGTCATCAGTTATTTGCACATGCCCTTTTCTGATTAAGAAGTTTCCCCTTTTCAAAATTTTTTGTTTTAGAGACAGGATCCTGCTCAGTAGCTAATGCTAGAGTGCAACGGTGTCATCACAGCTCACTGTAACCCTAAACTCTTGTGCTCAGGTGATCTTTTTGCTTCAGCTTCTTAAGCAGCTGGGACTATAGGCACATGCCACAATGCCCAGCTCATTTTTCTATTACTATTATTAATTTTTTTTAGTAGAGATGAGGTCTTGCTCTTGAGATCTGGCTGCGTCAGCCTCTCAAGAGTGCTACAATTATAGGGATGGGCCACTGCATCTGTCTCAGAATTTTTTTTTTTTTTTTTTGAGACAGAGTCTCACTCTGTCACCCTGGGATAGAGTGCCATGTCATAAAAGCTCATAGAAACATCAAACTCCTGAGTTCAAGTGATCCTCTTGCCTCAGCCTCCTGAGTAGCTGGAACTACAGGAGCCTGCCATGACATCTGGCTAATTATTCTAGTTTTAGTAGAGGCAGGTCTAGTTCTATCTCGGGCTGGTTACAAACTCCTGATTTCAAGTGATCCACCTGCCTCAGCCTCCCAGAATGCTAGGATGACAGGCATGAACCACCATGCCTGGCCCAGAATGAATTTTTTGATGCACAATGAGATGAACATTGCAGTTAAATTTTTCACATTCCATACACTTACAGGGTTTCGCTACAGTGTGAATTTTCCCATGTTTAATAAGGTGTGAGCTATGGTACATGTACACCATGGAATACTATTCACCCATAAAAAGATGGTGACTTCACATCTTTTGTAATATCCTGAATGGAGATGAAACACATTCTTCTTAGTAAAGTATCACAAGAATGGAAAAACAAATATCCAATGTACTCAGTACTAATATGAAGCCAGTAGATGATCCAATGCATGCCCAAATAGGAGAAAAACTCATTTCAATTCAAGTTGTGGGGAGAGGTAATGAGAGAGGGGGAGGAGGTTGGGGTGCTCTCTCACTGAATGGGTGTGGGGTTGGGGTGGGAGGGTTGGCATACCTTTTGTGGGGGGGACATAACCACAAGACGAACTCTACCTAACAAAATCAAATATTTTGACCTGGTTGCTTGTACCCTCACTTTTCTTTTTTTTTTTTTTTTGAGACACAGTCACAAGCTGTTGCCATGGGTAGAGTACCGTGGCATCATAGCTCACAGCAACCTCAAACTCTTGGGCTTAAGCAATTCTCTTGCCTCAGCCTCCCAAGTAGCTGGGACTACAGGCGCCTGCCACAATGCCAGCTATTTTTTGGTTGTAGTTGTCATTGTTGTTTGGCAGGCCAGCTCTGGCGTATGTGGCTGGCGCTCTAGCTGCTGAGCTATAGGCACCAAGCCTGTACCCTCACATTAACCTGAAATAAATATACTTAAAATTAAAAAAAAAACAAACAAAAAACCTTCAAATAAAAAAAAAAAAAAAAAGGTGTGAGCCATCAATGAATGTCTTTCCACACTCAGTATGTGCATAGGGCTTCTTTTCCATGTGAATTCTCAGATGAACAATAAGGTGAGACATTAGGGAGGGATTTTTCACTCCCATTCCATCTGAAGTTTTTCCCCAGTATGATTTCTGTGGTACAAACCAAAGGAAGAGTGGCAGCGGAGGAACTTCCCTCACTGGTTACATTCTCCCAAGTGGGTCATCTCATGCTTGATAAAGGCATAGGCAATACTGAAGGATTTACCACATTTATTGCACTTACAGGACTTCTCTTTTGTATGGTTGTTTTGATGAACGCCTGAGTTGTAGTTCTTGGAGAATCGCAGGTACGAGGTCTCTCTCCAGTATGAGTCTTCTGGTCCCTGATGAACTGAGATTTCTGCTTGAAGCAGCCTCCACATCCAATGTAGTCGAACACTCATTCCAAGGGTTATTTCCTCCCTGCTTATCAGGACAGGACATGCACCCTGATCAAACACCACATTCACCCATCCTGTAGGTGTGGCTGCCTTTCCATGACAATTACAAATAGTTCACTAAGGGTGTGCAGCATGGTAACAGGAGCCACTACTTCATTATACTGTGAGGGCTCATGTCCCATTAGAGCTTTACCAAGGTTGCCAAGCTGACCACCTTGGCTGACAGCTGTCCTACAACCATCATTTCTGTGAAGCACGTGACCTTTAAAATTTCCCCAATTATGTATGTAACTAAAATACTTAACACAAGTCATGTTCATAGAAGCCTTGCTGCAGGACCTCCTTGATAAGAAGCAAGGGCACACCAGAGATTTGTGTTTCCCCAAATTCATGAGACCACAGCCCCTCACCTGACCCTCTGAACCCTCCTAGGTGGGCACCATTTCTCTCAAATGCTTCTCTAGGCTTCTGTGGAGCACTTCTACCTAACCTGCACATTCCCAGAATTCTCATAATACAGATAAACAGAAATCATCCCTGACCGAATCAGGGATGATTTTCACAAAATTGGATGGTTCTTTCCCAACAACCTCATGAGTTGATTCCATTTGACAAGTGTTCTGGATTGGAAGAAAGAAGAAAAATTTTGAATCCTTAGAGAAAAAAAACTGCTTGAATCAGAACGGTAGCATGCAAATATTAAAATCAACAGGCCAGTCAGTACCTACTAAACCTGACTCTGTGCCCATCTTTATGGCACAGGTGTGGAGCAAGGATTGTGAGATGGGAAGACTCTCACAGCCTGGGAGGCAAGTTCAAGGAATGACCCCCAACTGCTTCTCCTCCCTTCCTAAAACAATAATCCTTTCTCCTGGCTCCCTCTGCCAGAAGTCATGTAGCTTCTATATACTTTCCTATCTTTAGCCTTCTTTCCCTAAAGTTAATCTTCACAGCGTATACTAAGATTCATGTTCTTAAGAATATTGTTTATAATCAAACTCCTTTACTTATCCAATTACTTCCTCTCAGCCTTGTAAGAAGAAAACATTCCCACTCATTCTCCTTGCTGATTTGTAACATTGTTAGCTTAAGCAACCTTGTTTAGGTACTATACACATTTAAAGCTGGTCACAGGTTCTGTGCTGGCTGCAGTCATCAGCTGCACCAGACCTTCTATCTCATCTCTTTATCTTTTATGCAATCTATGTCTCTTCTGTGATTTATTTTCTCAATTCCCTGTCATTCTCCCTCTGGTTTATTTACTCTTCTTGCTGGTTCTTGAAACATGGCAATTCCAATTGCAGATGCACAGTCCAAAGTAATGTGAATGTATGTTCTAGACCACACCACCCACAACAGCTGGTGAGCTAGACACTATCTAGATGTTTACCCACCAGGGAATGGATAAATATGTAGTTTATTTACACGATGAGATACTACATATAGAGAAAAGTGAATAGCTGGGTGCAGTGGCTCACACCTGTAATCCTAGCACTCTGGGAGGATGAAGCGGGTGAATTGCCTGAGCTCAGGAGTTCTAGACCAGTCTGAGAAAGAGTGAGACCCATCTCTAAAACTAGCCAGCACGGTGGCAGGTGCCTGTAGTCCCAGCTGTGGAGAGGCTGAGGCAAGAGGACTGTTTGAGCCCAAGAGTTTGAGATTGCTGTGAACTATGATGCCACAGCACTCTATAGAGGGCAACAAAATGAGACTATCTAAAAAAAAAAAAAGACACCCCCCCCCAAAAAAAAACAGAAAAGCGAATAAACTAAGAACACACACACACACACACACACACACACACACGGACACAAATGGGGCAAATTCCTCAAGCACAATGCTGCATGGAAGAGGCAGATCCAAAGCATGTTTACTTTGTAAAAATTTTAAGCCACACACCCACTGGCACCCGAAAAGCCTATCTACTCAGTGTTCATGGAATCACCTTCAAACAGATGCGCAGACCCCAAAGGCTTCTCTGAGAGGCTGTGTCAGGTAAGGGATGTGGGCAGGTCAGTGGCTTTATGACTTCAGGTCAACACTGGCCACATCACCTTGTCATCAGATGTCCCCAAATGCAACCAAGGATTTTCCATGACCACAGCTCTCATAAAGTTCTCAAATATGTGAAGGATTCCCAACTCCAAGGGAATATCTATCCCCTTTCTCTCAGCTCCGGCTCAGGACTCCCAGCCAGATGGGACCCACCTACAGCATGACACAGGGCCTCTTTGACCCCAGACCTGCATGACTTCCTCACACTCACAGCTCTCAATAGGAGGTACAATCTGTCCACATTTGCCCACAAACCCACACCTTCTTTCCACACACCACATGACCATCTCAAATCCATGAACCCAACCTCACTCTGACCCCTGGACTTCTTCCTATGCCTCAGTCTTCCCCTTTGGCCAAGAAAGCCCAACAACCAGATATGCATCTTAGGCTGTTCAGCCAGAAATTCAGACAAAGTACTGGTTTCATAATGTTTTTAAACTTGTAATCTATACTGAAATTACTGTACATTTTCGTGCATTTGTAATAAGGAATGCAGATCGATCCCTAGTATACTTTGTCTAGCTGCCCTCAATGGTAACATTTTACAAAATTAACAGTATAAAACCAGAACCAGGACCCTGACCTTCAAAAATCTCACTGAGCTTACATAGACTTACCCTATTTTACTTGCACTCATACAATTATATAGAATTTAATGTACAAATACATACAATTGTATCACCTATGCAGGTTATTATATGTACTAAGGCCAACACCATTAGCATCTGTGTGTCTCCCTTTATAATCACACTCACCTCCCCATCCACAAGGTAATGCTACTCATTTCTTGCTTCCTGAGGATCCCAAGTGAAAATTACTTTTAATAAAAGGTATTATGGGAGAGCAGATGTCACACATGGGGAAAATGTAAAATCTTGCCTCTTAGTAATGATTCCACTCAGAGTCAGGGCTCCTCATGCTCTCAGCTTTCATTCACCTCTCAGTTTTTTCTTTTCTGTGCAATCAGCCCAGAAGAGAATCTGAAACTCACCAAATATCTCCCTACAGTTTGCACTCACTTCTCTTAATTATGAAGTTAAGAGAATTAAGAATAATTCTATTGGTTCAGGCCTATAACATTCCCTAGTTCTTTGGTGGGAAGATTTCTTGAGCCCAAGAGTTAAGAGATCAGCCTAAGCACGAGGGAGATTCCCATCTTCACAAAAACAAAAATGAGCCAGTCATAGTGGCTTACTCCTATAATCCCAGCACTTTGGGAAGCTGAGGCAGGAGGATCGCATGAGGCCATGAGTTCAATGTCAGTTTCTACAAAAAATTTTGAAAATTAGCCACATGTGATGGCAGTAGTCTGTAGTTCCAGCTACTCAGGAAGCTGAGGTAGGAGGATCACTTGAGCCAAGGAGTGTGAGGTTACAGTGAGTGATGGTGACACCAATCTCAGGTGACCCTTCTCAAAAAAAATTTCAGTCTGGGTGTGGAGGCTCTTATCTACAATCCTAGGACTCTGGGAGACTGAGGCAGGTGGACTGCCTCAGCTCAGGAGTTCGAGACCAGTCTGAGCTGTAGTGAGACCCTGTCTTTAAAAATAGCTGGGCATTGTAGCAGGCACTTACACAACGCCTTTGTCTACCAAGGGTGACAAAGTGAGACTTTGTCTCAAAAAAAAAAAAAAAAAAAAATCTCTTAAGTATGAAATTATTTTTCAAAAAGGTCCCCTGTTTTGAAGGAATCAGGCTTCCTCCTGTTGACTGGCAGGGCGGGTGCATGTTGATTCTCTAGGACACATGTCTGGTATCCCATTGTGCTTTGCTCTCCATGTGTCCAAACCAAGTGGTCTCCACTTTCCTCTCACCTTGACGGTCCCGTTGGCTTCCCCGCTCCCACTCAGGCATCTCTGAACCCAGATGAGTAGGTGGGACTGGCTGCCCAGCAAAGCTTTAGAGCTGGGCACACTGCACCTCCATGAGATCAAAAGCTGAATGCCTGAGTCCCGCCTTGGCAGTTCATCCCATGCTGCTATTTCTGAGACTTCCCCACCCCCGCTAAACGGCTCCTCTATCAACATGGGGCAGGGGGAAAAATGTGGCTGGAAACTTGGGCATTATCCTCCATTACCTTTTTCTCAAAAGGTAGGAAGATCATTTGAACCAAGGAGTTTAGAGGTTACAGTGAGTAATGGTGACACCAGTCTCAGGTGACCCTTCTAGGTGTGACTTAAAGTCACACCTAATCTATCAGTTCTGGCCTTCAAATACATCCAAGATCCAACCAATTCACACCTCTTCCACCACTATGGTCCTACCTTTCTATTCTAAATTGAAGTACAATCTAAGTAAGATAAATTCAAAGTAGGCAACTCAGTGAATCTTTACGTATGTCCAAGGATTTGTAAGTGTCCATAGCTGGGCAACCACAGAGATCCATCACATAAAGCATTTCTCTCCCCTGAAGTGACCACTGCTCTAACCCTTATTACTGTAGATGGCTTTGTTTGCCCTGACCTCCATGTGAACAGGACTGCACCATTGGTATTGTTCAGTAGTAGCTCTTGGGGTCATACCCATGGCTAAACTGTACCAAACACTGAAAGAAGAATTAGCATCAGTACTTCTCAAATGTTGGCTCAATGCCTGTAGCTCAGCGGCTAGGGCATCAGCCACATACACCACAGCTGGAGGGTTTGAATCCAGCCGAGGCCTGCCAAACAATGACAACTACAACCAAAAAATAGCCAGGCATTGTAGCAGGTGCCTGTGGTTCCAGCTACTTAGGAGGCTGAGGCAAGAGTTTGAGGTTACTATGAGCTGTGACACCATAGCACTCTACCCAGGGTGATATAGTGAGACTCTGTCTCAAAAGAAAAAAAAAAATTCTTTTCAAATGCTTCCAAAAAATGAAGGAATGTTTCCTAATGCATTGTGAGACCAGCCTTACTGTGATACCAAAGCCATACAAGCGCAATACAAGAAAACTAGAAACCAGTATCCCTTATGATTACTGATACAAAAACACTCAACAAAATACTAGTGAACAGAATCCAACAGCATGTTAAAAGAATTACACACTATGACCAAGTAAGACTTATTCCTGAAATCCAAGGATAGTTCAACATATACAAATTAATCAACGTAAAACATCACAGTAACACAATAAAGGGGAAAAAACATATGATCATCTCAAATAATGAAGACAAAGCACTGGACAAAATTCAACATCCTCTCATGATTTAAAAAACCATAAATGAACTAAAAATAGAAGGAAACTACCTCACCATAATAAAGGCCACATATGAAAAACCCACAACTTAACACCATACTCAATGGTGAAAGACAAACTTTTTCCTCTAAGATTAGAAACAAGAGAAGGCTGGGCACAGTGGCTCACACCTGCAATCTTTGCACTTTGGTAGGCCAAGGCAGGTGGATCACATGAGCTCAGAAGCTGGAGAGCAGCCTGGACAATAGTGAGACCCTATTTCTATTAAAAAAAAAAAATTAACAGAGCCATGGTGGTGCACATCTACACATTTCTGGCTACTCAGGAGGCTGAGACAGGAAGATCACTTAAGTTCAGGAGTTGGAGGCTGCAATGAGCTGTGATGACACCACTGTACTCTAGCCTGAGCAACACAGTGAGATCCCATTTCAAAAATAAGTAAATTAATTAAAATAATAAATAGAATCAATTAATGTATGCCCATCTTTACCACTTCTATTTGATGCAATATTGGAAATTCTAATCAGAGTAATCAAGCTAGAAAAAAAAGGCATCCAAACTGGAAAGAAGTAAAATTATCTCTATTTACAGATAACATGATTTTATAAATAGAAAACACTAAAGATTACACAAATACAAACCTGTTAGAATAAACAAATTTAGCAAATCTGCAGAATACAAAACTAACACTCCCCCAAATCAGTTGCAATTCTATACACTAACAACAAACAATCCAAAAAGAAAACAAACACAGGGAGGCTGAGGCAGAAGTATTGCTTGAGGTCAGGAGTTTGAGATAGCCTGAGCAAGAGTGAGACTATGTCTCTACTAAAAAAAAAAAAAAAAAAATAGCCGGTAGTATGTGCCTGCAGTCCCACCTACTCAAGAGGCTGAGGCAGGAGGATAGCTTGAGCCCAGGAGTTGGTAGTTGCAGTGAGCTATGATGCTGCAACTCTACTCCAGCTGGGGCAACAGAGACTATCACAAAAAAAAAAAAGAAAAAAAAAAAAAAAAGAAAAGAAAAGAAAGAAAGAACAACTGCATTTGCAATTACACTAGCATTTTACCAAGGAGGCTAAGACTTACACACTGAGAACTATAAAATGTCGACACAGAAGAACTGTGACTTCTGGTCACAAAAAAGTATATGCGGGCCAGGCGTGGTGGCTCATGCCTATAATCCTAGCACTCTGGGAGGCCACGGTAGCGGGAGGACTGCTTGAGCTTATGAGTTCAAGACTAGCCTAAGTCAGAGTGAGACCTTATCTCTAAAAACAAATAGCCGGGCACTGTGGTGGGCACCTGCAGTCCCAGGTACTTGGGAAGCTGAGGTAAGAGAATCACTTAAAGCTCAAGAGTTTGAGGTTGCTTTAAGCTGTGACACCACAGCACTATACTGAGGGCAACAAAGTGAAACTCTTGTCTCAAAAAAAAAAAAAAAAAAAAAGTGTATGGGGTATTTCTCCCTGCCAACAACCAATCAATTCTGCAGCAGTTTCTTCAGTAGATACAGCTAGGTATTCTCTAACTCAGTTCAAGCCTGACACTGCCAACCTGAAGATAACACCAGACGCCACAGGTTGAGAGCTGAGTTCTATAATACTGACCCTACTTTAAATACCGATCTTTTATCTGTCCTTCTAATCGACTGGCTGTAAATCCAGATTCCCATGAACCACTCCTTAGATTCAATTAATTCGCTAAGAGAATTCAAGGAAACACTTATGTACAAAGGGTACAGATGAAGAGGGAAGGTGTGTGCAGAGCAAAGCATGAGGGAAGAGGCGCAGAGCTCTGGTTGTAGAACCCCAAATTCAGGTTCATATACCAGATTCACAGCCAACATCAAACACTCCATTACCAAGGTTTGATGGGAAAGGTTTATTTATTTGGTCAAAGTGAGAAGATGGTAGTAGTAGCTCAGATCTGCCTTCTCACAGACATGAGGTAAATGTCAGTAGCTATTTTCCTCAAAGGTATTCATTCCTTCTGCAAAACAAAGTCTTAAAACTTTCTGATCCTGATGTTGTCTCCTGCTTGATGGAAAAAAAGAAACAGTATGCCAGCAGTTAATTATTGTGAAAAGAAGTGGTACTGGCAGGAAGCAAGTGGCTATCACATGGATGCAAATAAGGGTTTGTTTAGAATTTACATTATGTTGATGACATAAAAATGCAGGGGTACTAAAATCTTTTTTTTTTTTTTTTTTGAGAGTCTCATATTGTTGCCCTTGGTACAGTGCCGTGGCATCATAGCTCACAGCAACCTCAAACTCTTAGGCTCAAGCAATTTTCTTGCCTCAGTCTCCCCAATAGCTGGGACTACAGGCACCCGCCACAACACCTGGCTATTTTTAGAGATGTGGTCTCACTCTTGCTCAGGCTGGTCTCGAATCCGTAAGCTCAAGCAATACACCCTACTCAGCCTCCCATAGTGCTAGGATTACAGGCATGAGTCACCGCACCCCACCTGGGACACTAAAATCTCAAGGAGCTCAGCTTTAATTCCACACCCTCTCTCAGGCTACCCTCCAGGCACCTCTGTTACATCTGGATGTTCAAAAGCTCTGAACCCTGTCCTTTTGGGTTTGTATGGCGGCTTCTTTGGTGATCATGTTAACCTTCAGCTCCTCCCCCCCCCTACCTGGAAGCTTATTAAAGTCTCAAACCTCCAATCCAGCCTTAGTCTTTCAGTAGATCAGTCCCAAGGGTGGCTGAGGAGGAGTTTGCTAGACCCCAGTCAACTTATTAGTATACAAAAAGACACCTCACTCTGAAGATTCCAAGAATTTTAATAGTTGCATGCCAGGAAATGGGGTAATTAGACCACATATATACATCATACTACATGTCAATACTATCCAAAGCAATATACAGATTTAATGCAATCCCTATCAAAATCCCAATTTTACTTTTTTGGGAAACAGAAAAACCCATCTTAAAGTTCATATGGAATCTCAAGGAACCTTGAACAGCCAAAACAATCTTGAAAAAAAACTACATTGGAGGTTTCACATTTCCTGATTTCAAAATTTCAAAAGCTACAGTAACACAAACAATGTGATATGAACATAAAGACAGGCAAATAAACCAAAAGAACAGAGAACAGAAGGCTCAGAAATAAACTCTCACATATATAATTTTCAACAAGGGTGTCAAGGCCATTCAATGGGAAAGAACAGTCTTTTCAACAAATGGTGCTGAGAAAACTGGGTATCTACATGCAAAAGAATGAAGGACTCCTTACCTTCCATCATATCTAAAAAAATTCACTCAAAACAGATCATGGATTAAAATGTAAAGCATAAAACTGTAAAACTTTTAAGGAAAAAAAAAAACAGTGGAGAAAACCTTTGGTACGTAGGATATAGACCTGACACCATAAAAGGAAAAATTAATAATCTGGACATCATCAAAATTAAAACTTTTGTTCTGCATAAGGCCCTGTTCAGAGAATAAAATAAATTATAGACTATGAGAAAATACTGGCAAATCACATACAAAGGTCTTGTTACCTAGACTATATAAAGAACTCTCAAAACACAATATTTATTTATTTATTTTATTTTATTTTTTGAGACAAGAGTGTTACTATGTTGCCCTGGGTAGAGTGATGTGGCGTCACAGCTCACTTCAAACTCTTGGGCTTAAGGGATTCTCTTGCCTCAGCCTCCCAAGTAGCTGAGATTACTGGTGTCCGCCACAATGCCTGGCTATTTTTTTTTTTTGGGGGGGGGGTAGTTGTTATTGTTGATTAGCAGGCCTAGGCCAGGTTTGAACCTATCTGCCTCGGTGTATGTGGCTGGGGCCCTACTCACTGAGCTACAGGTACTGGGCCATAAACTCGATATTTATTTTATTATTATTTTTTTAAGAGATGTAGTCTCACCTCATTGCCCTTGGTAGAATGCCGTGGCATCATAGCTCACAGCAACCTCCAACTCCTGGGCTTAGGTGATTCTCCTGCCTCAGCCTCCCAAGTAGCTGGGACTACAGCCACCTGCCACAATAACCGGCTATTTTTTGTTACAGTTTGGCTGGGGCCGGGTTCGACCCCACTATCCTTGGTATATAGGGCCGAAGCCCTACCCACTGAGCCACAGGTGCTGCCCCTTAAACTCAATATTTAAAAAACAAAAAATCACAGTAGAAGATGGGCAAAAGATATGCATAGTCATTTCAATGAAAAGGACTTACCATAGCATATAACCACAAAGAAAGATATTGAGCATCATTAATCATTAGGAAATGCTAATTAAAGCCACAATGAGATATCATTACATATCTATCAGAATGGCTAAAATAAAAACTAATGCTAACAATGAATGCTATTTAAACACTCTGAAATGTGATCACTCATACATTAGTAATAGGGATCTAAAATGTAAAGCCACTCTCGGCACAAATTTTGTGCCGGAAAAACTCGGCTTATACTCAAGTATATACGGTAACTTGGCAGTTTCTTACAAAACTAGAAATGAACCTACATATGACTTGGCAATTGCACTCTTGGACAGATATCCCAGAGAAATGAAGATTCATGAAGGTTCACACAAAAACTACACATAAGGGCAGCACCTGTAGCTCAGAGGGTGCCGGCCCCATATACTGAGGGTGGTAGGTTCAACCCAGCCCCGGCCAAATTGCAACAACAACAACAAAAATAGCCGGGCATTGTGGCAGGTGCCTGTAGTCCCAGCTACTTGGGAGGCTGAGGCAAGAGAATCGTCTAAACCCAGGAGTTGGAGGTTGCTGTGAGCTGTGATGCCAAAGCACTCTACGAGGGTGATAAAGTAAGACTCTATCTCTAAAAAAATAATAAATAAATAAATAACCTACACATAAATGTTATAGTCACTTTTTTCACAAAGGCCCAAACTAGAAAACTACCCTAATGTCTTTCAATGGATTAAATGTGTTCCCACCAAAATTTAAGTGTTGGAAACTTAAGTACCCAATCAACGGTGTTGGAAAACATGGCCTTTGGAAGTGTTTGGGCAGTGAGCAGTTTCACTTTCTTTCACCTCCTACCATGTGAAGACACAGCACAGCAGCCCTCACTAAGACCAAAAGCTGATGCCTTCCACTTGGACTTCCAGCCTCCAGACCTATGAGAAATACATTTCTGATCTTTATAAATTACCCAATCTCAAGTACGCTATTACAGGAGCACAATGGAACTACCAATACACATAATTTGGATGGACTGCAAGAAAATTGTGCTGACTAGAAAAAAAAAGACAATCTCATGAAAATACATACTTCATGATTCCATCTATATAATATTTGTTAAATAACATAATTATAAACAAGGAGAATATATTAATGGGTGCCACGAATGCAGTGATAGAGAGTGTGAGGATGGCCATAGAGAAGGCGCACAAATTCTCTGTGGTACAGTAAAATATCTTGATTGTCATGGCTACACAAAGCGACACATCACAAAACTGCATACAGCTAGAGCTATGACACACACAAATGAGTGCATGTATAATTAGTGAAATCTGAATAAGCTCTGGAGGTCATACCAATGCCAATTTCCTAATTTTGATACAAGGAATTATTCTATCATTGTAGAATAATCATTTTAAGATTGGGACTCTTGGGCTTAAGCGATTCTCTTGTCTCAGCCTCCCAAGTAGCTGAGACTACAGGCATCCGCCAAGCCTGGCTATTTTTTGTTGTGGTTGTCATTGTTTAGCAGGCCCGGCCAGGTTCAAACCCACCAGCCCCGGTGTATGTGGCTGGCACTCTAAGGACTGAGCAATGGGCACTAAGCCCAGAATAAAAAGTTTTAAAGTAATGATGTAAGAGCCTAGGCCTTGGTAAGACCTGACTAAAAAATAATAGCATATTCTTAGAGACAACTGGGAAAATTTGAAAAGGAGTGGAGCTATCAGAGGATAACAGGAAATTATCACTCATCTTCTTAGATGTGATAATGTTATTAGATGGTAATACAGAAGAATGCCCTTATTCTTAGAATGTATGTCCTAAAATATTTAAGGGTGAAGTGTTATACTTACCTTCAGATAGTGAAAAACAAACACATAAAGAAATATACTTGGCTGGGTGCAGTACCTGTAACTCTAGCACTCTAGAAGTCCAGGTGGGTGGATTGCCTGAGCTTAGGACTTTGAGACCAGCTTGAGCAAGAACAAGATCCCATCTCTAAAAAATAGCCCAGCATTGTGGCAGACGCATGTAGTCCCAACTACTTGGGAGGCTGAGGCAATAGGATCACTTGAGCCCAAGAGTTTGAAGTTGCTGTGAGCTATGATGCTACAGTACTTGATTGAGGGCAACAAAGTGAGACTGTCTCAAAAAAAAAAAATAAATAAAAATAAACAAATATACATACATGTATACACAGAAGTAAATACACAAATATATACAAATATAAACACACATATACATAAATATAAAAATACACAGGCATGCATCTAATATTCCCACACATACATATGTATACATAATACATTCCACATATAAATATATATACATGTACATTATCAACATTTGTAACTGTCACATGGGTATGTTATATACATATAAAACAAATCCGGCAAAACACTAATTACTAAATCTAGGTTGGGTGACAGGTGTTCATTATACTCTTTTTTACACTTTTTTGTTAGGATATTTTAGAAACGTGTCAAAACAGAAAGTATTTCTATTATGCAGGGGGAATATAAATGCTTCTTGGAGAGGTACTCCATCAAGGATCAGCCTTGAGGAGAATACCTTGAGGAGAATAAATATAATAGCTTTCTCAAAGGTGTTTAAGAGATGGTTATAAGTGTTCTAAGGGGGAAAAATATGATGCTAGCTGGGAGCTGTTTAAAAAAAAAAATAGCATATGGCTCAGTGCCTATGGCTGAAGCGGCTAAGGCGCCAGCCACATACACCTGAGCTGGCGGATTCAAATTCAGCTTGAGCCCACCAAACAACAATGACAACTGCAACCAAAAAAATAGCCGGGCCTTATGGTGGGTGCTGGTAGTCCCAGCTACTTGGGTGGCAAGAGGCAGGAGAATCGCTTGAGCTCAGGAGTTTGAGGTTCCTGTTAGCTATGATGCCACAGCACTCTACCCAGGGCGACAGCTTGAGGCTCTGTCTTATATTAAAAAAAAAAAAAAAGAAAGAAAAATATCCGGGTGTTGTGGTGGGCGCCTGTAGTCCCAGCTGCTCGGTAGGGCTAGGCAAGAGACTCGCCTAAGCCCAGGAGTTGGAGATTGCTGTGAGCTGTGTGACGCCACGGCACTCTACTGAGGGCGATAGAGTGAGACTCTTGTCTCTACAAAAAAAAAAAAAAAAAAAGCACAGGCTTGGCACCTGTAGCTCAGTGAGTAAGGACGCCGGCCACATACACTGAGGCTGGCAGGTTCGAGCCTGGCCCAGGCCTGCTAAACAATGACAACTGCAACCAAAATATAGCCGGGCATTGTGGCGGGCGCCTGTAGGCCCAGCTTCTTGGGAGGCTGAGGCAAGACAATCACTTAAGCCCAAGAGTTCGAGGTTGCTGTGAGCTGTGACACCAGAGCACTCTACCAAGGGTGACACAGTGAGATGCTGTCTCAAAAAAATAAATAAAATTTAAAAATAGCATGGAGTTGCCCCCTAGGAAAATACAAAGTTTATAAAGTCCTTTCGAGACAGTAGGTTTTGATACAGGACAGAACAGGAAGGCCAGGGGTGTCAGCCTCTAAGAACTGGGGTCAGGGTAAGGCAAACCACTCACAGGTTCCTCTGGCCCTCCACCTGCTCTCAGTGGCTGGCAACAATTCCAAGTTCAAAGCTATTTGATCTCTTTGTGAGCTAAATATGTTTCCAGTAAGATGCAAGTGAATGAAAATATAATTCTATTTTCAATTAAACATGGAAGCTTATACTTAAATAAAAATTTCAAACCATTTAAATATTTTACTATTTAAATGTCACCAAAAAATTAACATAACCATACTTATTGTAGAAAATATTAAAAAGTACAAAGAAAATAAAAATCATCTATAACAGCACCGTTAAGTTGGGTGCATTTATTTTCAGTTTTCTTCCCAGACAATAATTTTGATATAGGTGGAGTCAAACTATACATACATTTTTTTGTTTTTCCCAGTTAACATTATATTGTGGATAGTTTCCACATCATTAACATATACTTGTTGGCATACAAAAAGAACACAGATGCTTTGGAAACAAGTCAGAAGTACTAGGTTGAAATAAAAATTTTAAATACAAAGCAATGCGGTTAAAAAAAAAAAAAAAAAAGCAATGTGGTGGGTCCTTTTTTTTTTGGGAGACAGAGTCTCAAGCTGTCACCCTGGTTAGAGTGCCCTGGCATCACGGCTCACCGCAACCTCAAACTCTTGGATGTAAGCAATTCTCTTGCCTCAGCTTCCCAAGTAGCTGGGACTACAGGCACCTGACACAATGCCTGGCTATTTTTGTTGTTGTTGCAGTTGTCATTGTTGTTTTAACTGGCCTGGGCCAGGTTCATACCTGCCAGCCTGGGTGTATGTGGGCAGCACACTACCCACTGAGCAACAGGCACCACCCTATAGTGGATCATTTTTACAATGACATAAACTAAAATTCAAAAGTAACACCAGAGGGCCTCACATTTAGTAATGTTGCATCATCAAAGTCTTGCTCATTACATATGTATGTAGGTCATTGCATAAATGCGTTTCTTTTAATGCCTATGTCAAAAAAACTTAACACCAGGCTAAAGAAACCTTTAGGAAGATATACATTCAAGATGACCCTTAAGGTACTGGTGGAAACACTGAAACCCTGAAAACTTCCAAGATGTCCATTAGCAAGGAGGGCAAGACTAATTAAGCATTCCATCAGCAAAGGATGGACTACTATACAGCAGTGAAAACTACATGTACCAAAACTCCATCTAGTACCACAAGGTTGGTGAGAGAAGCAGCTTGCAAAGGTTCATACCATACCAAGTACGCCAATTCCAAACACTTACCCACCCCCATCCATATGGCTTGTGGCTGCAGATATTAAAAAGGGAAAAGCTCCAACAAAGTCCTTGTTCCTCAAGTCTCTGTAACAAGGGCTAGTTTCCTGTGGCCACACAGGGATGGCCCTTTTTCATTCACTCAGCAAACATTTTTACAATGACATAAATTAAAATTCAATACGGAATTTTACAGAATACATACCCTGTACCAAGCCCTGTTCAAAGCACTGATAATTCATCAGACACATGAAGACCCCACATTGTAAAGCGAGCCTTCTGGTTGGGGAGACACAGGCAAAGAACAAACTGCAGAATCTGTTAACAACACTCACTCAGTCTGCAACCTCCAGAGGCACAGAAACCTGGATGATCCAAGTCTGAGGTAGGTCTGATCCAGTTTCAGAGTTAGGGCTGGTGTCCCTGATTGTCTCAACCTCTACCCATGGCCTACCACTCAAAACCCAAGCAACTTCAGGGAACGAACTGTCCAAGAAGAAGCCAGGCCTCTGATTTCCACTTCGATGCAAGCTCCTTAACACTTGCATCCCAGCAGCCCCAGACCTAGAGCTTGTAACGATTCACACTATTACTGCGTGAGGAAAGGGTTTAAAGTAGAACAGGATCATGATCTGAGAGGCTCCCATTGGATTCTGGGGGAGGAAGAGGCAGGGGAGCAGGAAGGTGCCTGTACCAGGGAGAAGTGGTACGGTGAAGTGGTCGAATTCTGGAAATACCAGAGAGACAGGGGCATGGAATTTTAGATAGGGACGAGGTGGGGGTTGGGAAGAAGAGAAACATGCAGGTGTTTTGAAGACGGTGAGCGGAAGGAGTCACCAGGCACAAAACTAGGACTGGGTTTAGGCGAGACCAGATGCTCAGTTTAGGACCCCAAAGCCTCAGATGCCCGTCTCGGGGAGAAATCTGGGGTCTGCGCCAAGTGGCACAGAGCAGGTCAGACCCTCCGTGCCCAGCAGGGCAGGGTGAGCCCAAAAGGGCAGGGTTCGCAGCGGGTGGGAAGGGAAAGAAGCCATCACGCAACCCCGAAGGCGCAGGGAGGGGCCGTGGTCTCGGGGCGGGGGGCAGGACCAGGCTTGTCCCGGAGGAAGGACGGAACACGGGAAAACGTTTTGGGAGTGGGTGCGGGAACGGGACTGGCAATTTGAGTCCGAGCCCCGCGGAGAGGGAGAGGAGGCATCCATACGCCGTGGGGAGAGCGACCTGCGCCGCAGAGAAGGGAGAGGACCCGGGAGTCCGAGCCCGGGGCAGGGAAGGAGGGATCCATTCCCGCCCGCGGGGAGGAAGAAGTGGGTCCGCGTCCGCCCCACCTGGCACCCCCCGGCCAGCGCCTCCCAGGGCAGGATCGTCGCCCAACCTCAGCTTTCCTGGAGCCCCTGACATCCCCTATGCCCTGGCCTAGGCCTGGTCTCCGCGACCCCGGAGGGTGTGAAGGGAACCGAGGCCCTAATGAGACTGCAGACTCACCTCCCTCCGCCACAGGGTCCACGTTGGCGAACTCCGATCTCTGCGCCTGCGCAAACGCTGGATGCCCGGATGTGGCCTATCCCGCGTTAGCGTCGGGGGCGGGTCTCGGCCGGAGGTCTGCCTGCTTGGACTTGGAGACTGGGTGCTTGCTGCGTCTTTGCTCCCCTATGAAGTGTAAGAGAGAAATGACGGGAGTTTCTCTGGGACACCCGGCTAACTATTGCAGACCAAGTTTGTGGTAATTTGTCACAGCAGCCATCACTTGGTACTGTAACAAATTACCACAAACTTCCTAGCTTGAAACCATCCATTTTTTCACCTGCAATTCTGGAAGCCTGAAGTCGGAAATCCCTTTTAGTGGGCTGTCAAGGTGTTGACAAAGTGGGTTCCTCCAGGCTGTGTGGATTATTCCTTTCCTCACCTCTGTCAGCTTCCCAGGCACGTGGCCTCTTCCGCCACCCTCACAGCGCAGCTCTCCCAACTGTTTACATCGTCACCTCTCCTCTGACTCTGAAACTGTCTCCTCCCACGAGAACTCTATTATTACACTTAAGGCCCACTTCCAGTAATATAGGATAATCTCGCCATCTCCAAATCCTTAACTTAATCACGTCTTCACAGTCTTTTTGCCATGTAATGTAACCTTCAAAGATTCCGGAAATTAGGATGTGGACCTACTTGGGAGGTTAAAGTCAGCCTACCACAGGAATGGTCGTGTTAATAAAGGACAGCAGCCCAGCCTGCGGGAGGAGAGAGGATGCTTGAATGTTTAAAACTAGGTCTACTGGCTACCAGTCAGCAGGGCCTATAGGAGTGATGCGCTGCATCCCTACAGCCCCCTCAGTCATAGCTTTGGGTGTCAGACTTGATGTGTTTTGGGGACCTAAACCCTTCCCCCTCCTCCTCCTAGAACAAAAGGCCTACCTGGCCCCAACCCAAGAGTTCCTCTGGAAAGACCCTTGCCTATCAGAACCTTCCAGCAAGCTGTAGAATCTTCCTTCCCCTACACTCAGTATGAAAACAAGCCTCCAACCACCGTCGATGTTTACGCCATCTTTGGCCATGCGGGTCTCTGTCCCCTTTTCATTAAACGTGGCCTGAACCTCTCCCAGTCTGGTCTCTCAACACCTTTCATCATGGATGAACCCCCAGCACCCAGTTTTGGTGTGTGCAAAACAAGGGCTGATGCATATGGAGAGTTTTCCTTTAGCCCCCAAAGAACTGATTTTCCTAATTTGTATGAAAGCAAGGTGTGGGCTGGTGGTGACCCTGTCATTATCTTAGCTAGGTGCCAGCTGCAAGACTGCAAAGCACATCAGAGAAGGATTTTCTTTTTCTTTTTTGTAGTTTTTGGTCGGGGCTGGGTTTGAACCCGCCACCTCCAGTATATGGGGCTGGCGCCCTACTCCTTTGAGCCACAGGCGCTGCCTGAGAAGGATTTTTTTAACAGTGTATTAGCTTTCTGTTTTCTATGGAAATTTCTATTTCCATAGGAAATTACCAGAGATCTGCTGAGCGCAGTAGCTCACACATGTAGTCCCAGCCACTCAAGAAGGAAAGGCAGAAGGATTACTTGAGCCCAGGAATTCAAGATCAGCCTGGGCAACATAGGGAGATCCCATCTCAAAAACAAAAGAAAGAAAATCACCACAAATTTAGCAGGTTAATGTAACACAAATTTATTATCTTATAGTTCTATAGGTCAGAAGTCCAGGTGGATCTTGCTGTAATCAAAGTGTTAGCAGGCCTGGGCTTTTAAGAGGCTCTGGGAAAGACTCCATTTGCAGGACCATTCAGGTTGTTGGCAAATCCAATGTTGCTGTAGAACTGATATCTGTATTTCTTGCCATTTATTGGCCAGCTGTCAGCTTCTAGTGGCCACCCACATTCCCTGGCTCATGGTCCCTCCAGCTTTAAAGCCAGCAACAGTTGAGTCCTTCACACACTGCAATTCTGTCTACCTTCTCCTTCCTCAGCATCTGACTCCAGCCAAAGTTCTCTGCTTTTAAGGGCTTGTGTGTTAGATGGGACCTGGCCTGATAATCCAAAATGACCCCCTCTCCATCCTGTGTCCCACTTATCTCTCCCCATGACTGCCAGGCTAAGAGGAATCAATCTGGAACTCATCCAGTCCACATCTCACAGCTTCCTCTTTGGTCAGGAGCTTCTACTGTCTTATATGGATTACAGTAGCACCCCCATGCAGTGTCACTTGTTACAGATAGCCACGGTCAACTGGTCTGAAAATATTAAATGGAAAATCCAGAAATAAACAATTCATGAGTTTTAAATTGTGTGCTGTTTTAACACACACAC
Source organism: Loris lydekkerianus (assembly GCA_963574355.1). NCBI lineage: Eukaryota > Metazoa > Chordata > Mammalia > Primates > Lorisidae > Loris > Loris lydekkerianus. The sequence continues at coordinate 73,338 of CAUYPK010061876.1, forward strand.
TTTTTCTTTTTTTTTTTTTTGAGACACAGTCTCACTTTGTCACCCTCAGTAGAGTGCTGTGACCTCATAGCTCACAGCAACCTCAATCTCTTGGGCTCAAGCAATTCTCTTGCTTCAGCCTCCCCAGTAGCTGGGACTACAGGTGTCCACTACAATACCCATATATTTTTTAGAGACAAGGTCTCACTCTGCCTCAGGCTATTCTCAAACCAGTGAGCTCAGCCAATCCACCCACTTCAGCCTCCTAGAGTGCTAGGATTACAGGTGTGAGCTACCGCACCTGGCCCCCCACACACATTATGAAATAACAAAATGTCATGCTGTCCACTCCACCTGCACGGGACATGGATCAACCATGCTGCATTATGCCACCATCCCACTAGTCATCTTGGTTACCAGGTTGACTGTTGCAGTATCGCTGTGCTTGTGTTCAAGTAACACTTTTATTTATTTTTTATTTTTATTTTTTCAAGTAACACTTTTAACTTTTCTTTTTTTTTTTTTGAGACAATCTCAATCTGTTGCCCAGGCTAGAATAGAGTAGCTCACAGCAGCCTCAAACTCCGGGCCAAAGTGATCCTCCTGCCCCCATCCACCACACCTCAACCCCCAGAATCTGGGACCACAGGCACCCAGCTAATTTTTCTATTTTTAGTAGAGACAGGGTCTCACTCTGGCTCAAGTTGGTGTCAAACTCTTGGCCTCAATTAGTCCTGCCTCAGCCTCCCAGAGTGTAAGGATTACAGGCGTAAGCTACCACACCTGGCCAAGTAACCCTTATTTTATAAATTAATGTATAAATTAAACTTTGTCATAGATATGTATGTATAAAAAAACATAGCTCTCTGTGGGTTCACCCACAGAATCAACCACCCTTGGATTGAAAATATTTTAAAAATTGCACTGAATACAGACTTTTCTCCTTGTCATTATTCCATTATGTCATTATTAACATATCATTTGCATTGTATTAGGTATTATAAGTAATGATTTAAAGTATATGAAAAAATGCACATAGGCTATATACAAATACAATGTTATTTTATATCCAGAACCAATCTTTCACAGACACCAAAGGATAACTGTATATAGGATTATCTGAGCTTTTAAGCATCCATTGTAGGTCTTGAAATGTATCCCCCAAGGATATGGGGGACTACTCTCTTTTCATTACAGCAGTGATTCCTATTCATTTGGAAAAAACTTTTAAAAAAAGGATCAAGGGAAAAACAATTCACACAAAGCTCTCGAATTCTCTGGTTGAAACCCCTTCTTCAGGGTGTTTACCCTCTGGCCACAGCTGGTCTGGAGATGAGCCCCCGTCCCAGAATCTGGAACGTGGAGCCAAGAGGCAGGGATGCTGCTAATGTTAACACTAGAACACATCCATATCTTACTTGAAGCAGCAGATGCCAAAGTGGCATGCACAGCCCACAGACCCTGGGTGTTTCTAGACAGTCCAGTGGGGATTTATGTGTCTTAAAATACATGTTACTGGGGGCAAGACATGATTGCAAGAGGGACTTTACCTAATAAATGCAATCAGTGTAACCTGGCTTATTCATTACCCTCAATGAATCCCCAACAATAAAAAATATTAAAAAAAAAAAAATACATGTTACTACAAAGATACAGGTCCGTAATGTCCTGTCCTGGGAACATGAGACCATTTTTTCTTCATAATGGGGTTCTTTCTTGAAAAAGTAAGAACAAGAAATGCGTATACCTCAACCTCAGCAACATTCTAAATCTGGGCTGGATAACACTGCCATGGGGGCCATCCCTGGCCTCCACTAGACACAGGTAGCTTTCTCCCAAACCTTTGTCATAACCACCCACTGTCTCCATATATCCCATGGGGGCATAATCACCCCTGGATAAGAAACAGCTCTCTGGAGTGGAATGGACAAATATGTCAAAGTGTATGCATACCACATATTTTACATGGCACTGAGAAGCTCTGTGCAGCAACATGGACAAGTCTAACACATGAGGCTGAGCATTAGCATACGCCCCTGCAATTCCTTCACACAAAGCACGTACAGTGAGGCAGATTTTACTCAAGGGGGCCGCTACTGTGGGGTTTTATAGTAAGGCTTTAGAGAGACTGACTGAACACTGAAAGCAGACCATGGTGAGAAGATATTGTGGGTGGGGGCGAGGAATTCTGATATCAAGGGTGGAAGGCGAACTTCTGCTAAACTTGCATACATGCACATATGTTTACATGGCCTTAAAGACAGTAAACCTATCTTATCAACTTAGCAAGATTCTTGCTTAATCTAGATCCTACAAGGACAAAGAAAGATGTCCAAGGTCAGGCCTCATAAAGCAGAGGGCTCAAGGGAGCCTGATTAAAGTTGGGCTGAGCAAAGAGTCAGGATACGTTTCTTTACATGGGTTACAAGACATACACACACCTTCAGACAACCTTCTGGAGAACACAAGCCAGTCAGGGCCCCTCCTACTTGCCTCCCCACACGGTAGCCAGGGTCCCCAGGACACCACACCACCCTCTTCTTACAGAAGTGGTCCAGTGAAGGGCCTGACAGGTCTGCACCCCATGAAATTCTCATATTGCCATCTCTGCCTCCAGATGCATGGGGGACTTACTTTCCCCAAATGCCTTCCCAGGGCCATTCTCTTCCCTTCCACATCCATCGCTCACCTCCTTTCTTCTCTTATTGCCAGGACTAAAGTTAAGCTTCTGAGCTGCATATGCTGGCTGCCCACCCTGCCCTATGACACAGCTACACAGGCTGGTGCAGGTCAGCTGCATCTTAGGGGGAAGTATGTGCCATGGAGGCTGCAGCCAAGATAGCAGACAAGAGAAAAGGCATGGCTGGGAGGGATGGCCGCCTGAAGGCCCTCCCTGGGTGGCCTGAGGCTGAGTTCCACAGACTCTGAGCATTGTGGAAATACCAGGCTACAGTCAGAGACTCTCAACACTTCCCCATCCCAGGGAGTTTTCCCATTGCAGTCCTGCATGTTAGTCATCCTCACTGTCCAACCAGCTGCACAGCAGAATCCTTTTAAACCCCTGAAATTTCAGCTAAAATACAACCTAAAGTTCTGTCCACCTTTTGGACCAAAAGGAGTATTTGATGAAGAAATCTGGGGACAAGACAGGTGTGTATCAGTGAGGGTGTCAAGAATGACACTGGACTAAATCTGCAGAGGGATATTCCTGGACACCGCACCTTGATCCTTCTCCTTGTTTGAGGTTTTATATCCTCTTTCCCTTCCTCTCCCATCTCCTGGCTTGCTTATGTAAGGGGTGGTTGGATATTTACCTAGGAAGGGTGGGCTTAGAGAGGTACAGATTCTGTAGGGCAAACTTGTTCCACATTTCTCCATTCAGCTAACACTGCTGGGAAGAGGCCACATACCCTGCACTGAAGCATAACACTCCCAGAACTGAACTCCAACAAACTTACAAATCAGTTTGTTGGACTGATCTGACCCACTCTTTTAAGAATCTGATGAAAAGGACCCTCTTCACAGAAAGAAAAGGGCACCTATACACATGGCCCAGCCAGTCTTCACAAACGCTTGCCCACATATCTGAGGCCCACAGGATGGGCTGCACTGCAGGCAGGTGAAGCTTATCTGAGGTCCCCCCTCTCAGGGAAGGGCACTCACATGGAGAAGCCCCAGAAGCCTGCCTGGGTTTCTACTCAAGCAACTCAAAACCTTTACTTAGCTCAAAGTGGCTTTCACCCAGACTCTCCCCACATAGGAACCAGGAAATAGGAGACGTGGGCAACTCAGAACTCACAGGAAACCCGCTAACAGGGCTCTGAGGCTGTCAACCAGCTTGTTTTACACTTGGCCAGCACTGCACCTCCTCAGAAGGGACTTCCCAGGGTCATCCAAGACTCCTCTGCAGCCTTCTCTCCTCCACAATGAACCCTTCATAGTCCAAGTCCCTAAGAAGAAAATGAATCTCTTGCCCTGGGCTGTGGGATGCTCTGCCTGGTTGCCCCCGTGCATGCTTCTGGCTACCTTGCATCCCGGATCTAGCCTCTACTAGCAAAGAAGTTTCAAAGAAACCTCCAGTTTACCTTTTGGCTTCACTTCAGTCATTATCAAATTATTGTATCAAAAATGTATGACATGTAATAGAGAAAAAGATACACAATCCCAGTCCTATAAAGAAACCAGACATTTATTTCTCCACCATCCACTTCCAATCTACATCCATACATGCACATATGTTTACATGGCTATAAAGACAGTAAACCAATATTATGCCTTCTTTTTATCATATAATATGCATTTTCAACATAGCAAAAAAAAAAACCCTTTATAATCATGGTTCAGAGAAGCTGAATGGAACAAATTAGAATCCTAAATGAGTAACAATGGCACTGAGGGAGTGATAATGTAAACATAACTACTCAGTATTTTTTGTTTCTACAACTAAAGAAACAAATTGCATTTCCTGGAAGCAGCCGTCCCATCTTAGCATGAGCTTTTCTTAGTCTTAGGAGGGACAATTTCACTGTTTATTCACAAGCCATTTCTTCATTGAGTTTCCCTTTCTGAAACAGGTCCTCAGTATTCAGACAGGATTATAATACAGAAATACATTCAAACAGCAAAATCTACTATAATTCTGTGGGTGAAGTACTGTATGCAATCTCTCACCAGTACATGCTTGTTGACAAAGACTGTAAGAGCTCCTGCCAAAAAGTTCTTTTCCTGATTTAAAAACTTTGATTCTACTAAAAGTTTATGTACAATAAGGTGGAAACTCCTATTAAAGGATTCCTCATACCGATTACCTACTGAATACATTCACAAGTTCTTTCTGGTTTAAGCATTCTGATGCAGAAATGGATGGACATCTCAAGGGGAAGTTCTTTCCTCACGCTCATGTTATATCCCAGTGTATGTGCTGTCATGTTTGATATGGACTGAATCACCCCTGAAGCTTTTTTTTTTTTTTTTTTTTTTTGAGACAGAGTCTTACTCTGTCACCCTCGGTAGCGTGCCATGGCATCACAGCTCACAGCAACCTCCAGCACTTGGGCTTAGGCGATTCTCAGTCAGCCTCCTGAGTAGCTGGGACTACAGGCACCTGCCACAACATCCAGCTTTTTTTGTTGTTGCAGTTTGGCTAGGACTGGGTTCGAACCCACCACACTTGGGTGTATGGGGCTGGCACCCTACTCATCGAGCGACAGGTGCTGCCCCCCTGAAGCTTTTTCTACATTTCTTACCATCCTTTGTTGTCTCCAGACCAAAATGAACAGAGTTAACAATAAGGCTATGGAATGTCTCATGTTCATCAATTCACTGGATAGCTTAAAGAATTTTGCTGGGCATAAAGGCTCACACCTATACTCCCAGCACTGTGGGAAGGCAAGGCAGGAGGATCACTTGAGGCAAGGAATTCATGTCCAGCCTGTGCAACACAGCAAGACCTCATCTCTTTAAAAAAAAAACTTCTCTACTGACAAGGAGACATCCCATCTAAGACACCTCCTTCACGTAGAATTCTGAGAGCACATTGGAAGAAGAGTGTAGCCCACATGCATTATGTTTCCATGGGCTTATTTCCGGGGTGTGTTCTTTGATGTCGGACAAGAGATGAGCTCTTTCTGAATGTTTTCCCACATTGAGGACACTGGCTAAGTCCCTCCCTGCTGTGAAGTCTCTGATGTACTGCCAGGTGAGAGTTCTGCTTGAAGGATTTCCCACATTCTGAACATTGGTATGGGGTCTCCTTAGTGTGAATTCTCTGGTGCTTGGTCAGACAGGAGCTGTCCCTGAAAGCTTTGCCACATTGATTACACTCATAGGGCTTCTCACCAGTATGAGTCCTCTGGTGCCGGATGAGGCCTGCAATGTTCCTGAAAAGCTTCTGACATTGATTACAGCCATAGGGCTTCTCACCAGTATGAATCCTCTGGTGCCTGATGAGGTATGCACTCTCAATGAATGTTTTCCCACACTCTTTACATTCATAGGGTTTCTCTCCAGAATGGATCTTTTGATGTACAATAAGGTGAGAGTTTCGATTGAAGGACTTCCCGCACTCTGCGCATTCAAAGGGCTTTTCTCCAGTGTGAGTCCTCTCATGCTGGGTGAGGTATGAGCCATCTCGGAAAGCCTTTCCACATTTGCTACACTCATAGGGCTTCTCACCTGTATGGATTCTCAGATGCACAGTAAGGTGGGAGATGTCAGTGAAGGGTTTCCCACACTCATTACACCTATAAGGTTTTTCCCCTGTATGAGTTCTTTGATGCAAGATCAGGGATGAATTTCTGTTGAAGGTTTTTCCACATTCTACACATTCATAGGGTTTCTCACCTGTGTGAATTCGCTGGTGTTGTGTTAGAGCTGACCCATCACTAAATGCTTTTCCACATTTATTGCATGTATAAGGTTTCTCGCCTGTATGGATCCTTTGATGCACTATCAGGTTGTAGTTCTTGGAGAAGGATTTTCCACACTCATTACAGGTATAAGGTTTCTCTCCAGTGTGAGTTCGGTGATGCAAAACAAGGGAAGAGTTCCGTTTGAAAGATTTGCCACATTCGGTACATTTATACTGTTTTTCTCCAGGGTGATTCCTCCTGTTTTCATTAAGAGATGAGCTCAGGGTAAAAATGTCCCCGAAGTCCTTACCCTCATACAGTTTCTTGCCTCTTTTAATTATTTTCTGATGGCCAAGGGAGGTAAAATGGTTAAAAGATTTAACACTTTCTGGGTATTTATAAGATCTCCCTCTCATTTGACTTCTTCCAAATTGAACAACTTCTGTGGAACAGTTGAAAGCTTTTTCATAGGCATCACTGTCACCAGTTCCCTTAGCTGCATAACTTTTGGGACAATTGTGTAAGGCTGAGTCACAATCCAGACTTCTAACATCTGAATCATGTACATGAAAACCATTTGTCATAGGAACTGTCTGAGATGGTGAAAGGTATGAACGTGCATTCAAATGTCCCCCAAAACCAGGATATTCACAAATTGCTTTCTGAGCCCCTGCTTTCTCTGGAGTTAAAGCTGATTGCCTTAAATGTCTGTTGTGGTTGTCACAGTCCCAACCATCATCCCCTAGAAAGGAGAAACAGGGAACCTCCCTTGGAAATCCTTCCATTTCTACAGCACAAGATAGTTTTTCTTCAGGAATATTCTGGGCTGTCATTTTCAATCTCATGCCCCGAGCTGAAAAGGAAAGAAAGGAAAAGGCAGGCTTAGGTATATGAAACTCCATCTGGAAAAGGAAAATGATGATGGCTTAGGTGTACACTTTTACTTGTTTTCCTTTTAAAATGTACATCTATACAAGGGGAAGTAAAATGAGAGCCAAGATTTGAATAAAGCCCCACAACATTTTCATCTCCCTAAAGAATAGGAAGGAGGAATGACATTAGGGATAAATATCATCGAGAATTATTTTGGTATGTGAGAGGACAGAGACTGGCATCATGGGTCACACTGTAATTCCACCTTGGCCACTGCACTGGTGTCCCCATTGTCCACCACATAAGTGTACACATTCCTGATGCCCCAATATCACAAGGTGCTTATAACATCACTGCATGAGCAGTTCTCACCCTAACCCTGTGGTCAAAGTTCTACATTCATGGATGAGACACACCACAAGCTTAGTGGCTTGAAAATTCTGGGTCTAAGTCCAAGATCTGTCCGTTATCGCCCTGCAGAGTTGTAAGGAAAACTAGACCATGTCTGAGGAAAGTTCTGTAGCAGGGAATGAAGATCATTTCATATGCAGCCGCTTGTGTCTTCATCGTTATCAACTTTCTTCTCACCAGCCTCTCCTACTTTGACTTCATAATATTAAGACAAACAGTTCCGTATATTTTTTAAAGTAAAATGAAATTAGGCCCATGCCTCAGAATATAAATACAGAAGAACATCTGTAAGTCGATCACCCAAGTGACTGTAACAAACTAGTCAACATACAGAACTAAGCCTACTGTGCTGATACATAAATGTGGTGCACATCTGGACTATGAAAATTAAGTCAACTTAAGGAGGCAGTCCATGGAAGGAAGTGGTCACTATGGAAGTTCTACTGTACTTTCAAATTTCAGATGGATAAAAACCTCAACATAAAGTCAAAGTTATGTGCTAGGTGCAGTGGTCTAAGCTTGTAATCCTGGCAGTTTGGGAGTCTGAGGCAGGAGGATCACTTAAGAGTTCAAGACCAACCTAGGCAACATAGGAAGATCCTGTCTCTACAAAAGACTTAAAGAAAATTATCTGGGTGTAGTGGTGCACACCTATAGCCCCAGATATTCAGGAGGCTGAGGTGAGACAATAGCTTGACCCCAGGAGTTGGAGGTTGTGGTGACCTATGATGACACCACTGCACGCCAGACTAGGTGACAAAGCAAGACCCTGTTATAAAAATAAAACAAATCATGTAGTATGCTTTCATTAGTGGTGCAGACCTTGATCAACAAAGCTTAACAAACAAAAACCACACAGACGAGGATTAACAAGTTTAATATTAACATTTAAAATTTCCAGGCCAAATGTGGTGGCTCACACTTGTAATCCTAGCACGATGGGAGGCCAAAGAGGGAGAATACCTTCAGTGCCAGAGTTTGAGACCAGCCTGAGCAAAAGTGAGACCCCATTTCTACTAAAGATAGAAAAACTAGCTGGGTGTTATGGCAGGCACCTGTTGCCCCAGCTGCTCAGTAAGCTGAGGCAGGAAGATGGCTTGAGCCCAGGAGTGTGAGGTTGCTGTGAGCTAGGACAATGCCATGGCACTCTCACCTGCTTGTACACTTAATGGATAACCAGCATGAGTGGCACTTCAGAACAAGTATGTTATTCCAGCTGTAAAAAGATTTATAATGGCTCCCACCATTAACACTTTATAAGTAAAGACAATAAAAAACAGTCTAAACATGGAAAATACAGTAGTATTAGTATAATTGTACTTTTACTGTTTACCATTAACTTGACTAAAATTAACTACAGTAAAAAGATATCTGAAGATGAGCAATCTCACTGTTCAACCTAAGACTTAAGGGAAAGGACCATGGACAACAGAAGGTGGTAGAAAAGTGATAATAAAAATAAGAACAATACCTCAAGACTATGAGGAAAGGACCAAGGAAGGGTAGGGAGGGGGGAGGTTTGGGTGGAGGGAGGGTGATGGGTTGGGCCACATCTATGGTGCATATTTTTATCTATAATAAAAAAAAATAATAAATAAATAAATAACTTACTTTACCAAATTAAAAAAAATAAATAAGAACAGTGGCTCCACCTGTGGCTCAAGTGGCTAAGGCGCCAGCCACATACACCTGAGCTGATGGGTTCAAATCCAGCCCGGGCCCGCCAAACAACGACAGCTGCAACCAAAAACAGCTGGGCGTTGTAGCAGGCACCTGTAGTCCCAGCTACTTGGGAGACAGAGGCAGAAGAATCACTTGTGCCCAGGAGTTGGAGGTTGCTGTGAGCTATGATGCCACAGCACTCTACCCAAGGCGACAGCTTGAGGCTGTCTCAATAAATAAATAAATAAATAAATAAATAAATAGAACAGAAATTAGAGAAACAAAAAAACAAGAAAACAGCTGAGATTGACTTAGTGCCCATATCACAGTGGTTATGGCACCAGCCACATTACACCAAGACTGGCGAGTTCAAACCTGGCCCGGGCCAGCTAAACAACAATGGCAAATGCAACAAAAAATAGCTGGGCATTGTGCCTGGCATCTGTAGTTCCAGCTACTCAAGAGGCTGAAGCAAGAGAATCACTTAAGCCCAAGAGTTTGAGGTTGCTATGAGCTGTGATGCTACGGCACTCTACTGAAGGCAACAGAGTGAGACTCTCTCAAAAAAAAAAAAAAAAAAGAAAGAAAGAAAGAAAGAAAGAAAGAAAGAAAGAAAGAAAGAAAGAAAGAAAGAAAGAAAGAGAAAGAAAAGAAAACAGCTGAGAAAATAAATAAAACCAAGTCTATTATTTGAATAGACATATCTTTGGCCAGGGTGATCATAAGAAAAAGCAAGAAGGAAAGTTGTGAAATGGATATTTATTATAACTAAGAAACAGCAAAAAGTTACCAAAACGACAAAGTTGAATTTATCCTAGGAATGCAAGGACTTTGAAGAATCAGACGTGCATTTTTCTTTCTTTCTTTTTTTTTGGAGACATAGTCTCACTTTGTCACCCTCAGAAGAGTGCTGTAGCGTCATAGCTTTCAGCAATCTCAAATTCTTGGGTTCAAAACGATTCTCTTGCCTCAGACTCCCTGGTAGCTGGGACTACAGGCACCTGCCACAAGGCCTGGCTATTTTTAGACAGGGTCTCACTCTTGCTCAGACTGGTCTCAAACTCTTGAACTCAGGTAAAACACCTGCCTCAACTTCCCAGAGTGCTACAACAGAACATCTCTTGATGCAATTCCCCCTATTGCCAAATTAAAGACAGCAACTTTATACCTCATCACAGTACATTCAGAAAGTAGTATAAAGTAATCCCACCCAAACTCATGATCAAACTACTCTCACATTAAAGTAGTAGACCTCTTTATCTCTATAAATTCAGAAAGTACTTTAAGGAAAGCTCAGGCTCCTGATGAAAATTCTTTTTTTTTTTTTTTTTTTTTAAGAGACAGAGTCTCACTTTGTTGTCCTTAGTGGAGTGCCATGGTGTCACAGCTTACAGCAACCTCCAGCTCTTGGGCTTAAGGTGATTCTCCTGCCTCCACCTTGCGAGTAGCTGGGACTATGGGTGTCCGCCACAACACCCAGCTATTTTTTGGTTGCAGTTTGGCTGGGGCTGGGTTCAAGCCCATCACCCTCGGTATTTGGGGCCAGTGCCCTACTCACTGAACTACAGGCACGGACCTCCTGATGAAAATTCTTAACTGGGAACACAGGGAATTAAGGTGAACATCATACCTACAGAGGAAGCACAAAAACATTCACTTTCAAACCAAGGCCAAGAGCTCAGACACCAGCTATGTCCACAACATTCAACAGGGGCATGGGGCCAGCTGGTCAGGAGAACCAAGCTTACAGCTGCCATTCCTAGACACCACAAGGACCTTTCCCACTGAGAGGACCTCCTGAGGCTGCCATACTGTATCTCCTGTGCTGAGACTTTGGAGTAGACAGTGGCCTGGGTGGCCTGTGAAAACAAGACTGAAAAGCTTCTTCCATCAGGTATATGAAGGGGAGAATGCATATATATATGGTTAAAAGAAATGAGATGATCAGACACATACATGATGATATCATTTAGGAAAATAATTTAGACACATAAAATATTCTGGAAGTAAAAATATAATAATAACTTGGCAAGACATCTACCAAACTTGTGATCGTGTCTGTCCTGGAGATATGGAGGGGAACTGGCCTTGAGGAGCATTTCATCTAACGTAGGTTCTTCCCTCCTATAGGAGGTAGGCAGGCTGAGTTTCCCATGGGCCCTACAAGCCAGGATAAAGCATGCAAGCAGGCCACCCCTGTACTAATTGAGAATAAAAGAGTCAGAAGGCTGCCAGACAGGAGAATGTTTGTGTGATTATCTCTGCATGGGGAAATCAGCAGTACAGGTAGGCTGAAACCATCAATTAGTAGTTTAGATTAAAGAAGCTAAGATTTCTTCCTCAAGTGATGTGGCTTGCTCTCCTCCCTCTCTCTTTCTTGCATGAGTTATCTGGCCGCTTCAGATATTCCACTGCCCTATATCCCTGTTTATCCTACCATTACCCTTTCTTTACCCAACCTTCCTGGGGGTAGCAAACTCCCTTCTCTCATTTTTTAACCTTGACTGTTGTCCATTCTTGCATGTTTACTCTGTTGCTATACCCTTTAAAAATCCCATGAGGCACAAATGGCTGCTGCATTTTTTCCAGGCTGCCACTTGGCACATAAACAGTGTATGCCCTTTTAGGTTTCCAGGCTTTCTGCTATAAAATCAGTGTAAAGTCTCTTGATTGTTCCAGGACCATATCCCTTGCTGACCACTGTCCCAGCTTGGGGTCCATGGAAATCCCAAAACCTTCCTTCCTACCTTCTGGGCTAGTCAAGTAAAGCACTGCAAGTGGAGAAGCAATAAAGATATCTTTAACTAGTTGTGATCAGTTACTTGTAAAAAGCATTGCCCTCAGACCAGCCAGATACTTCCTTTGTTGAAGACATAAACATCACCAAGAAAGTAACGAAACAATCCGCCAAATTGGAGAAAACATTTATATACTTGTATCTAGAATATATAAAACTCTTACAACTCAGTAATTCTTTGCCTTATCCAATTTCACTGAAGACAGAATTCTGATGGTCCTATTTATCTTAATCCAAATAGTCTTCAGCACCTGACTGCTCCTTTTATCAACTAGGGTAGCTATGCCAGAGCATTTACATACAGAAACATGTATTTTGAATACAAATGCATTTCCTTTTATTGATTCCCTGCATGTGTTTAGGGATCTAGAATTTTTGAAATTACATATTTAATACCACCTGTAAATTAAAGATGCACTGAAAAATACTGATCATAAAGAGTGGACATTATGCAAAAATCAAGGCAAAATGGATCATAAGCCTAAATACAAAAGCTAAAATTTTACAATTCCTAAAATAAAAACACAGGCGTAAATCTTTAGAAAAGTGAACAAAACACCAAGAGCACAAGTAACAAAAAAAATAAATTAATTAACTAAAAGGAAACAAATTGGACTAATCAAAATAAAACCTTTTGTACTTCAAGGAATGTCACTAAGAAAATGAGAGAAAATACTTGTAAATCACATGTTTGATAAGGGACTGGCATCCAGAATAAATCTTTCACTTTAATAATAAAAAGATCAATAGTCCATTTAATAAATGAACAAAAAATCTGAACAGGCAGTAGTGCAAACAAGATATACAAATGGTTGATAAATAAATGATCAATACCATTAATCACCAGAGAAATGCAAATCTAAATCATGAAATGCCACTTCACACCCACTAGGGCGGCTATAATCGGTTCATCTCTAAAGTAGTTATCCCATGATAAATAAAAATGTCTGTCCTAAAAAAACTTGTATACAATGTTCACAACAGCATTATTCATAATATCCAAAATGTGAGACTCGGTGCCTGTGGCTCAAGAGGCTAAGGCACCAGCCACATACACCTGAGCTGGCAGGTTTGGATCCAGCCCAGGCCCACCAAACAACAATGATGGTTGCAACCAAAAAATAGCCGGAAGTTGTGGGAGGCAGAGGCAGGAAAATTACTTGAGCCCAGGAGTTGGAGGTTGGTGTGAGCTGTGATGCCACAGCACTCTACCCAGGGCAACAGCTTGAGGCTCTGTCTCAAAAAAAAAAAAAAAAAAAAAAAAGTAAAGCAGCTAAGGCACCAGCCACATATACCTGAGCTGGCGGGTTCGAATCCAGCCTGGGCCCACCAAACAACAATGAGGCTGCAAACAAAAAATAGTGGGGCGTCGTGGGGGCACCTAGAGTCCCAGCTACTTGGGCAGTGGAGGCAGGAGAACTGCTTGAGTCCAGGAGTTGGAGATTGCTGTGAGCTGTAATGCCACAGCACTCTACCCAGGGTGACAGCTTGAGGCTCTGTCTCAAAAAAAAAAAAAAAAAAGTAAAAAATAAAAATAAAAATAAACATACTATCCAAAAAGTGAAAACAACTTAAATGTCCATTAAATGATGAATAAACAAAATGTGGTAATACATATAATAGGTTATTCATCCATAAAAACAAAAAGTATGGATATATGCTACAGATGGATGAATCTTGAAAACATTTTAAGGCTCGGTGCCTGTAGCTCAGTGGCCAGGGCCCCAGCCCCATACACCAGAGCTGGTGGGTTCAAATCCAGTCCAGGCCTGCCAAACAACAACTACAACCAAAAAACAGCTGGGCGTTGTGGCTGAGCCAAGAGAATCACTTAAGCCCAGGAGCTTGAGGTTGCTGTGAGCTGTGATACCATAGCACTCTACTGCAGGCGACAAAGTGACTCTGTCTCAAAGAAGTAAAAAACATTTAAAGTTAAAAGAAGCCAGACCATATGTTATATAGTTTTTTTTTTTTTTTTTAGACAGAGCCTCAAGCTGTTGCCCTGGGTAGAGTGCCATGGCATCACAGCTCACAACAACCTCCAATTCCTGGGCTCAAGCAATTCTCCTGCCTCTGCCTCCCAAGTAGCTGGGACTACAGGCACCTTCCACAATGCCTGGCTATTTTTTTGGTTTCAGCTGTCATTGTTGTTTGGCGGGCCTCAGCTGGATTTGAACCTGCCAGCTCAGGTGTATGTGGCTAGTGCCTTAGCCGCTTGAGCCACAGACACCGAGCCTGTTATACAGCTATTTAACTGAAAATGTCCAAAATAGGCAAATTCACAAGACAGAAGGTATTAATAGATTAGTGCCTGCCAAGAGCTGAGAGGGCTGGGGTGATGAAAATGTTCTAAAATTAATTGTTGTGATGGATACACAAGCTAGTGAATACAATTAAAACCACTCAATTATATACTTAAAAGAGTGACTTGTATGTCATATGAATTATATCTCAATTAAGTTGCTTACAAAAATAAATGTATGTTGAGCTTATCAAGGTCAGAACCACTGGTCTAGGTCCCTTAAAGACATATTTCTGATACTTTTAAGAGCATAAATGGGAGAAATAGTTTTTCCGTGGATGTGCTGAGCCTGTGTAGAATTCCATTTTCAGGCACTCAACCTCTGAAGGGCAGAAGGATCCATTCAAGGCCTGGTGTTTGAATACTTGAAATCAACAGTTGCCAGACATCATCTGTTCCTGCCCATCCACAAGCCTCTCTCATCATTCTCTCTGGAGCACCCATAATAACATTTACTTTACTTGTTGAAAACTCATTAACAGAAATACCGTAAATCATTTAAAAAAAAAAAAAGAAAGAAATAATTTGCTACTACCTTTAACCCTATCCTTATAAAGTTAGTTATTTAATCACCAAGAGTGACAGACTCCATTTTTCAGACTGACTGCCCTCCCCACTTCCCTCCTCTCCTCCCCAACATCTAAGCAAGTTAACAAGAAAGTCAGTGTTTTCTCCTTGATGTTGGTGGGAAGTTCAAATCATGCAAGCCTCAAAAAAGGCAAAGCCACACCCATCCCAGTCCCACTCTCTAATTACAATAAAAGCCTAGCCAGTCTCCTTTTCCTACTTTATCAAGCTATTTTAGATAGTTTAGAAAGTCCTGCCCTGTTCTCTGAATAAAGCTATACCACAAATAAATCTTCTACCTATTAGGATGTATGTGTGGCATCATCAGTTTCAACATCAGAACCATATTTAAGTAGAAGTCCTTCTTACCTCTCCACAGTGGCCACAACACCTAATTATTTTTTATTTCACATTAAAGTACATGGATATTATTATTTTAAATGTAAGAGTTCATTCACCAGGTTAACAGATACCATAAATCATGAGCACTACCAGGGAAGGGATTTGGGACAGTTAACTTATGTATATAGTCCAAGTGACACATAGTAAGCAGTCAATAATCTACTAAATGAATAATGATCAACACCCCTAAACAATACTTTCCTAAAATAACCACTTAAAAATATTTTAAAATTCCAGGAGGCTGAGGCAAGAGAATCGCTTAAGCCCAAGAGTTAGAGGTTGCTGTGAGCTGTGATACCACAGCACCTACAGAGGGTGACATAGTAAGACTGTCTAAAAAAATAAATAAATAAAAATTTTACAATCTCATACAAAACAGAAAAAGCCAACAAAAATCAGACATTATCTTTGTGGCAAGAATTTGAAAAAGTTGGCTGGGCGTGGTGGTTCACAACTGTAATCCTAGCACTCTGGGAGGCTGAAGAAAGTGGATTGCTTGAGCAGGAGGTCTAGATCAGCCTGAGAAAGAATGAGACCCCATCTCTTACAACAACAACAACAAAAAAAAAAGTGTTTGAAAAAATTTACTGAAGATCTCAAAGTAAGTACACTTAAGTAAGTAGAAAGCTAGACCAAATAGACAGATGAGAGGGGCCCAATACCGTAATCATGACAACTTGCACTATCACAAAACTAACCTGTAAAAGCAATGCCTTCCTAATGCAAATCTCTGGAAGAATTTCACTAGAACATGACAAAATTCACACAGAAGAGGACAGTCCCTGAAATACCCAAGACAACTCCTTTAAAACAAAAGGAAGAGGATCTTGGAGTTACTCTGCCAAAGTCAAGGCTTTTCCTAAAGTTCCAGTAACCAACCAGCCCAATGAAGGTATGGGGAAGGACAGAGAGCCCCATACCCATAAACTTGGAGGGCGATGGTAATTTGGTAAGTGGTAAAGACAGACTCATATCAGCAAAAGTAGAGATGCCTTTTAGTGTCTTTTTAGATAGGAAAATAATTACAAATCCTAATTTACACACACTCTCATACATACATACTTATAAATTCTAGATGGAACAATTCTGTATTCCGTATTCTTCTATACGGTATGAAGAAAAAAAATTTTAGAATGACTAGAATAAAATGTAGAACTACAAAATATTATTGAGTTAGGGTAGAAAAGAGTTTCTTTTTTCTTTTCTTTCTTCTTCTTTTTTTTTTTTTTTGTGGAGACAGAGTCTCACTTTACCGCCCTTGGTAGACGTCCTGTGACGTCACAGGACTCACAGCAACCTTAGCTCTTGGGCTTCCGCGATTCTCCTGCCTCAGCCTCCTGAGCAGCTGGGATTACAGGCGCCCGCCACAGCGCCCGGCTATTTTTTTGTTGCAGTTCAGGCGGGGCTGGGTTTGAACCCGCCACCCTCAGTATATGGGGCCGGCGCCCTACTCACTGAGCCACAGGCGCCACCCAGAAAAGAGTTTCTTAACCACCAGAAGGCACAAAACATAAAAAGACACGAAGCATCACATTATATCAAAATGAATGATGCTCCATGAACATAAAATTAAAAGAAAAAATTTAAAAACCCTAGGAATTAAAAGTACTACTCCAAAGACTACTTAATAATTACAAAGGGGAAAAGTAGAGGGCCCTGGCTAATGGTACTTTAACCACATGATCCAAAGTCACCACCACCAACCTCACATGCCTCTTAATATGATAGCAGTTCTCAACTGGTGGGTCATGACCCCTTTTTAACAATGAAAATACATGGCAGCATTAGGAAGGTTGAGAACCACTGTGATATGATGTATCAAGAAAGACAAGATTTCACTTAGGTAATGTCCTGCCCAAGATAGAGATCCTGAATTTAATTATGAGAATATCAACTGAATCCAAAGAACCTATAAAATAACCAGATGGGGCTTTTAAAAAACATTGTCATGAAAGAAAGAGAAAAGAGTATATCCTTTAAGTCTGAAGGTGACTAAGAAGACATTACAAATAAATTTAATACACAGGCCAGGGTACAGTAGCTCATGCCTGCAATCCTAGCAGTTTAGGAGGCTGAGTCAGGAGGATTTCTAAGGCCGGAGTTCAAGACCAGCCTAGGCCACACAGCAAGAAAGACCCTGCCTCTACAAAAAATAAAAAAATAGCTGGGCATACTGGTACATGCCTGTAGTCCCAGCTACTTGGGAGGCTGAGGCAGGAGGATCACTTGAGCCCAGGAATTTGAGATTGCAGTGAGGTATGGTGATGCCACTGTACTCTAGCCTGGGCAACAGAGCAAGTGGGGAGAGGAGAGGGAAGGGAGGGGAGGGGAGGAGAAAGGAGAGGGAAGGGAAGGGCAGAGAGGAACAGGATTTTGCAGTGGATCCTAGATCAAAAGAAATACAAATAAACCAATCCACCCACATATAGAGTTCTATATTAATAATAAAGTACTTGGGTGGATCAGCTCAGTGGCTAGGGCACCAGCCACATACAGCAGAGCTCTGGGGTTCAAACCCAACCTGGGCCTGCCAAAGAACAACTCCAACCAAAAAACAGCCGGCCATTGTGGCAGGCGCCTGTAGTCCCAGCTACTTGGAAGGCTGAATCGCTTAAGCCCAGGAGTTTGAGATTGCTGTGAGCTGTGACGCCACAGCATTCTACCAAGGGCGACATAGTGAGACTGTCTCAAATAATAATAATAATAATAATAAAGTACTTAGTTGTGATCATAGCACCTCAGTTTTGTTTAAGGATGTTCTTGGTCTTAGGAGATCCAGGGTGAAGAGTCATGGTGTCTACAATACTTTCAGTAATATAGCCAAAAAACTAAGTATACATAAATACATGTGTGAATCACACCTGCTTGTACATAAACCCTGAGTATTTGTGTGTGTACAATGTAAAAAGAGATCATATATGCATGTGTTTGAGACATAAGAAAAAGACAAAGCCAAGGTGGCAGAATGCAAATAACTTACTTTACCTTGAAGTTATTCCAACAACTTTTATGTAAGTATGAAACCTTTCCAAGTAAAAAGTTAGGTGAAGAGATATAGCCGGGGGTTGTGGCAGGTGCCTGTGGAGGCTGAGACAAGAGAATCGCTTACGCCCAAGAGTTGAAGGTTGCTGTGAGCTATGACACCAAGATAACTCTATCCAGGGCAGCTTGAGACTGTCTAAAAAAAAATAAAATTGGGTGCATATTTCCAGGGCAGCTTGAGACTGTCTAAAAATAAAAATTAAAAAATATATATATATATATCTAATATAAAGTTAACAAAATATTGGGAGCAGGCAAAGAAAATAAACCACTAAACCAAGGAAGACAGCGAAATGGCCAATAAGCAAATGGAGAAAAACGCGCCGCTTCACAGGAAACAGTAGTAAACTGTAATTTTGCAACTATCAGATGGAAAAAGAAGACAGGCGAACTGACACTATCAGGACTCAGAGGGAAATGGAACAACTCTAGGGCTCGAGGCCGCCAGTTCCTTCCACTTAGTAATAGAAGAGGTTGACCTAGGACGCCGCCACGGCCAGGCCATGGCACCCGGCAGGGTCTAACGACACAGTCCCGAGAGAGAATTCACGAGCGTCGCAAACGAAAGGGCAGGGGCGCCGGCACCAGCTCCCAGAGACCCACCCGCAGTGGTGCGTCCACGCAGGCCCAGGGGCAACCTCAAGGTAGGGGGCACCCATGCCAGGCGGGAGTGTTCGCACTCGCCGGTGGCGAACCGACTCGCCAGGGACCCGCCACACCCGCCAGTGGCGTCCACACCTGAGAAGAAAGCGGCGCACCGGCCCCGACCCCTGCGCTGGCGGGCCCGACAGCTGTGTGAAACCCCCGCAGAAGTGCCGCTCACCACCCCACTGGAACCCAGAGGAACCCCACCCCCAAACTCCGAGAATGAAATGGAAATGGAGGCACCGAAGGATGAGAGGGAGCGGCGAGACTCACCGCGGGGAACCGGCAGCACCCATGTTCAGGGTGGATGCGCATGCGCGATTGCCAGGACCCGGATGTGCGCATTCCCGGAGGCGTAGTGGGTCCTTCCTTTCCCTCCCACTTTCCCCCCGGCGTGGTTTGACTAACCGCGGAGCGCTCTGGACCTCTCGCCCTTGACTTCTCGCTCCCTCCCGGAAACCCACCCACCTTTCAACACCGCCCCGGCGTCCCGGCCCCTCGCCTGGGTCCTGCTGCCCTTCTTTCAACTTCTTTTCTTTTTCTTTCTTTCTTTTTTTTTTTTTTTTGAGACAGAATCTCACTTTGTTGCCCTTAGAGTGCGCTGGCGTCATAGCTCAAAGCAACGTCGAACTCTTGGGCTCAAAGCGATTCTCTTGCGTTAGCTTCCCTGGTAGCTAAGTCTACTGGTGCCTGCCACAATGCCCATTTGTTTTTATTTAGAGACGGGGTCTGCCTCTTGCTCAGGGTGGTCTCCCAACTCCTAAGCTCAACCAGTTTATCCTCCTCGGCTTCCCAAAGTGCTAGGATTACAGGCGTAAGCCACTGCGACCGGCCACTTACTTATTTTCTTACCTGATTCAATCCTATGGTTTTAATCCTATGGTACCATTATTTTGTGGTGGAGTCTTAATTTTATTTACTGTGTAATTTTCTAAAATATTTCTATGCCTTTTTTAATTTTGAGAATAATGGGTCAAAATTCAGATAAGTACTCATTATTCATTGACAATATAAATTAGCCAAACAGAAGTTACACATCTGTAGAATTAATAGGTGAAGTAAGAGTTTCACATAGATTAACCATACAAATCAGTACATGAATTATAGAAAAACCAAGATATACGAATCAAAAATAAACAGATAGTAAATGTGATTTCAGCATCTGCACCTGGGTGTCTCCATGGCAGGAGCAGCTCTGAGCATCTTGTTCTCAACACATCAAACCTTGCAATTATTTGCTTTGCACCAAGTGGAAACAAACTCCAAAAGGAGGGGGTAAGACAAAAAAAAAAGGAAAAGACAGGAAAAAAAGATAAAGTGTACATAGAAAAGATAGCATTAAGGCTGGGCATGGTAGCTCACACCTGTAATACTAGCTCTCTGGGAGGCTGAGATGGGTGGATTGCTTGAGCTCAAGAGTTCAAGCTTAGCCTGAGCCAGAGCAAGACCTTGTGTCTAAAAAAATTGCCAGGTGTGGGCTTCGCGGGTAGCACAGTGGTTACAGCACCGGCCACATACTGAAGCTGGCGGGTTGGAACCAGCCCAGGCCTGCTAAAAACAATGACAATTGCAACAGAAGATAGCTGGGCTGGGCGGCGCCTGTGGCTCAGTGAGTAGAGCGCCAGCCCCATATACCAAGGGTGGTGGATTCAAACCCAGCCCCGGCCAAACTTCAAACAACAACAACAAAAATAGCTGGGCGTCGTGAGCCGTGACGCCACAGCACTGTACTGAGGGTGACAAACTGAAAAAAAGATAGCCGGGCGTTGTGGCAGGGACTTGTAGTCCCAGCTACTTGGGAGGCTGAGGCAAGAGAATCTCTTAAGCCCAAGAATTGGAGATTGCTGTCAGCTGTGACACCAGGACACTCAGGGCGACTGAGTGAGACTCTGTCTCAAAAAAAGAAAAGAAAAGAAATAGGTAATTTATTGCAGCTCAATTTACAATCACCAAGATGTGCAAGTAACACAGGTGCACATCAACCCTGAATGGATTGATAAACTGTGGTATATATATACACCATGTAATACACCATGCAAAATGGAGACTTTACATCTTTTGTATTAACTCCTGGATGGAGTTGGAGAACATTTAGTATCTTAAGAATGAAAAAGCAAGTTGAAGGGGGGGAGGGAGCAGGAGGAGCTTTTCTGGAGGAGGGGCTTTCTCTGGAGCAACTACCTAACACAAGTATTTAATGTACTCAATAGTAACATGAAGGCAGTAATGAATATACCCACACAAGAGAAAAATTCAATTCAAGTTAGGGGAAGGGGAGAGGATGGAGGGGGGAGAGGAAAGGAGGGAAGAGGATTGGTGTCCTCTCACATAACAGGCACAATGTAAGAGTACATGGCAAACCTGCTGGATGAGGAGCACAACTGCCACAGGGACTTTACCCAAAAAACGGAAAAAGTGTAACCTAATCATCTGCAACCTCATACTAATCATGTTACAGGAAAACAGCAAATTAAAACTGACGGACACTTACACTAAAAATATAGAAGGAAGATTTAATTGCCAGTGAGAACTCAGGTGCCTCAAGCCTTTAAATGCTGAGTTCTGGGGAACGCTTTTTTTTCCAAACTCTATACCATTTTTTTCTTTAGTTCAATATCAGCTACATAGTTATGGCTACAGATGTTAGAAATCAGGGTATTGTTATTTTGCTTTTTGAGGTTCCTTTAGTTCAGTGTAAAGTTTGCTCTTTGGAGTAGTTCTGCAACTGCCTGCTGCTTTCTCAAGAAGTGTAAGATTTATTTCTCCTTCCTCAATTGGAAATAAAAAACAAAATAAATAATAATGTTCTCAATTTTATATGTGTATACAAAATAATTCCAATAACCAAAATATTCATATGAATACAAAAATAAACAAACAACAAATCCTATGTTTACTATAAGATTGGAATGTGGGACCCACCCAGAGGAGGCCAGGCAAAGGATGAGGCCTAGTTGATGGGGCAGACTACCACCAGCACAGGGGTGAGGTGGGGACTCTTAAAGAATCTTCAGCAATTTTTTTTTTTTTTTAATACAGAGTCTTTGTCACCCTTGGTAGAGTGCCATGGCATCATAGCTCATAGCAACCTCAAACTCTTGGGCTCAAGTGATCCTGTTGACTTCTAAGTAGCTGGGACTATAGGTTCCTGCCACAATGCCTGGCTATTTTTTTGAGACGAAATCTTGCTCTTGCTCACACTGGTCTTGGTCTCGTGAGCTCACACAATCCACCGGCCTTGGCCTCCCAGAGTGCGTAAGCCACTGTGCCCAGACCATTAATTTTTTTTTTTTTTTTAAGAGACAGAGTCTCACTTAGTTGCCCTCAGTAGAGTGCTATGGCATCACAGCTCATAGCAACTTCCAGCTCTTGGGCTTAGGCGATTCTCTTGCCTCAGCCTCCTGAGTAGCTGGGACTACAGGCATCCACCACAACGCCCGGCTATTTCTTTTTTTTTTTCAGTTTGGCTGGGGCTGGGTTTGAACCTGCCCCCCTCGGTATATGGGGCTGGTGCCCTACTCACTGAGCCATAGGCGCTGCCCCAATTTTTTTAATTATAAAAGGGAAAAATGGTCATTTTACAGTGGAGAAACTTGGAAGGTACCACCTTAACCATCACTTTTGTGCCAAAAGTGCATCATAACACTCCAATCATAAAAAATATCAGAGAAACCCAAAGAGAAACTTATACAAAACTGACCTCTATTCTGTAAAAGTGTCAAAGTCATGAAACACAAGGAGAGACTGAGGACCTGTCACAGACTGGAGTAGACTGAGGAGTTATGACCAATGAATGTGGGATCCTGGAACAAAAAAAGAACATTTGGGCTCAGCGCCTGTAACTCAGTGGTTAGAGCTCTGGGCACATACACCAGAGCTGGCGGCTTCAAACCCAGCCCAGGCCTGTCAAACAACAACTACTACAATAACAACAACCCAAAAAAAGAAAAATAGCCAGGTGTTGTGGCAAGCACCCAAGCACCTGTAGTCCCAGTTACATGGGATGCTGAGCCAAGACAATTGCTTAAGCTCAGGAGTTTGAGGTTATGGTAAACTATGATGCCACTGAACTCTACTGAGGGCAAGATAGTGAGACTCTGTCTCACAAAAAAAAAAAAAAAAAAAAAGGACATTTAGGGAAAACTGGTAAAATTTAAATACAGTCTATGGTTTATTCATTAGTATTAAACTAATGTTAATTTCCTAGTTGCCCAGTTCTATTAATACTAAATCAATATTTACTATCCTAAATATATGAGGGTTATGTAAAATGTTAACATTAGGAAAAAGTAGGTGAAAGGTGCATAGGAACTCTACTAAGTATTTTTGCAAATTTTCTTTCTTTCTCTCTCTCTCTCTCTCTTTTCTTTCATTCTCTCTCTCTCTTTCTTTCTTTCTTTTTTTAGACAGAGCCTTAAGCTATTGTCCCGAGTAAAGTGTCATGGCGTTACAGCTCACAGCAATCTTCAACTCCTGGGCTTAAGCGATTCTCTTGCCTCACCCTCCCAAGTAGCTGGGAACTACAGGTGTCCACCGCAATGCCCAGCTATTTTTTTGGTTGTAGTTGTCATTGTTGTTTGGCAGGCCCTGGGCTGGATTCGAACCCACCAGCTCTTGTGTATGTGACTGGTGCCTTAGCCACTTGAGCTATAGGCACCGAGCCAACTTTTCTCTAAAATCAAAATTATTTCTAAAAAGCTCAGGGTAGGCTAGGCATGGTTGCTCACACCTAAAATCCTAGCACTCTAGGAGGCCAAGGCAGGTGGATCACTTGAACTCATGAGTTCAAGACCAGCCTGAGCCAGAGCAAGACCCAGTCTCTAAAAATAGTTGGGTGTTGTGGTGGGTGACTGTAGTCCAAGCTACTCTGGAAGTTGCGACAAGGGGATCACTTGAGCCCAAGTGTTTTGAGGTTACTGTGAGCTATGATGCCATGGCACACTACCGAGGGCAACAAAGTGAGATTCTGTCTCTAAACAAATAAATACATACATACATAAATAGCTCAGGATAAAAGCCCTGTTCCTATATTCATATGAAAATAAGTTCACCATATACTAAGAAAAATATTAAATATTGTTGTGATTCAGTTATTATATGAAGAGTATAGGAAAATAACTGAATTATGTTTTTGTTTGTTTTGGGTTTTTTTGAGACAGAGTCTTAAGCTGTCACCCTTAGAAGAGTGCTATGAGTGACATCACAGCTCACAGCAACCTCCAACTCTTGGGCTCAAGCAATTCTCCTGCCTCGGCCTCCCAAGTAGCTGGGATTACAGGCGCCTGCCACAATGCCAGGCTATTTTTTTGGTTGCAGCCATCATTGTTGTTTGGGAGGTTCAGGCTGGATTTGAACCTGCCAGCTCAGATGTATGTGGCTGGCGCCTTAGCCGCTTGAGCTACAGGTGCATAGCCCTGAATTGGGTTTTGACAGAGGAAAATCACAAATGAATGAAGCCGAATTTGACCTTTATTTATTTATTTATTTATATATTTTTTGAGACAGAGTCTCACTTTGTTGCCCTTGGTAGAGTGATGTGACATCCTAGCTCACAGCAACCTCAAACTCTTGGGCTCAAGCAATTCTCTTGTATCAGTCTCCTGAGTAGCAGGGACTACAGGCGCCTGCCACACTGCCTGGCTATTTTTAGAGAAGAGGTCTCACTCTGACTCAGTCTGGTCTGAAACCTGTGAGCTCAGGCAATCCACACACCTCGGCCTCCCAAATGCTGGGGTGACAGGCGTGAGCCACTTCGACTGGCCTTTGACCTTTCATTATTACCTACTATCCTCTTTCATCCCTAGTAATTTTCTTTGCTCAGAACTTTGTATGATGATAACATAGCCTCTCCATATTTCTTTTGATTAGTGTTTGCCACGTATAGTTTTACATGCTTTTACATTTAACCTGAGCTATATTTAAGGTGGAATTCTTGTAGATAGCATACAGTTGGGTCTGGGTTTTGTTGGTTTATCCAAATTGACAATTCCTATTTTTCAATTGGTATGTTTAGATCATTTACATTTGTGTCATTATTGATATAGTTGATTTAGGTACACCATTTTAATATTTGTTTTCTATTTCTTGTATTTTTTTTGTTCCTGTTTCTCTTTTTCTGCCTTCTTAAATCATTTGAATATGTTTTTGCTTATCTATTTAAATTTTAGCTATATATCTTTGTTTTTTTTGTTTGTTTGTTTTTTAGACAGAGTCTCACTCTGTCACTGTGGGGTTAAGTGCCATGGTATCATAGTTCACAGCAACCTCAAATTCTTGGGCTTGACCAATCCTCTTGCCTCAGCCTCCCTTGTAGCTGGGATTTACAGGCATGGGCCACAACGCAGGGCTAGTTTTTCTATTTTTAGTAGAAGCAGGGTCTTCCTGTTGCTCAACCTGGTCTCAAACAACTGAACCCAAAGAATCCACCTGCCTCAGGGTCCCTCTTACTAGGATCATAGGTGTCATCCACTGCATCTGACCTGTATCACTTTTTAACGATTGTGATTGCAATGGATTGAATGGGCAGAATATTTGTGCTCCCCAAACACAATTCATATTTTTTTTGCTTGTTATTCGGGGGGGGGGGGTGTTTTGAGACAGAGTCTCATTATGTTGCCCTCAGTAGAGTGCTGTGGCATCACGGCTCACAGCAAACACAAACTCTTGGGCTCAAGTGATTCTCTTGCCTCAGCCTCCCAAGTACCTGGGACTACAGGTGCCCGCTACAACACCCGGCTATTTTTGTTTATTATTATAGTTGTTATTTAGCAGGCCCAGGCTGGGCTCAAACCCACCAGCCCTAGCGTATTTGGCTGGCACTGTAATGACTGAGCTACAGATACAGAGTCAACACAATTCATATGTTAAAGCCTAATCCCCAATATGAAGGTATTTGGAGGTAGGAGACTTTGAGAGATGACTCATCATGAGGATGGACACCTATGAGAATGGGATTATTGAGACCTCAGAGAAATCCTTCTCCCTTGCTCCACGTGAGGACACAGAAAGAAGGTATCATATATGAACCAGAATGTGCCAGTGCCTTGATCTTGTACTTCCTAGCCTACAGAATTGTGAGAAATACATTTTTGTTGTTTTACAAGTGAACTAGTTTGCAGGATTTTTTGTTATAGCAGCCTGCATGGACAAAGACATACATTGTTTTTTCTCTAATGGTTGCTTTAGGGATTATGATATACATATCCAAGTTTTCAGTCTACTTATAGTTAAGATTTAACATATCCTGTAAAATTTAGAGGACTTACAGCTATATGTATATGTATTACATCTATATACATTGAAAAATGAGCAGACAATTTTATAATTTTTGCTTTATCCATACATATTTTAAAGAAGTTAAGAGAAAAATTATTATATTGATATTTACTTAGATAGTTATTATTTCTGTTGCTGTACCTTCATTCCTGAAGTTCCAGGAATCCCTCTGGTATTATTTCCCTTCATCCTGCAGACTTCCTCTCAGCCTTTTTATAGAGCACATATGCTGGTGATGAATTATCTTAGTTTTTCTTCATCTGAGAATCCCTTTCTTTCCTTCATTCTTGAAAAGTATTTTTTTCTGGGTATAAACCTTTAATTTGAGTTTTTTCCTTTCAGAACTTTAAAAATATTTTCATCTCTCTTCTATTTTCTATTGTATATAATGTAAAATTTACCAACACTTCGAATATTGTTCTCTGATAGGATATGTATAATTTTTTGCTGATTGCTTTCTTTCCTTCTATTTCTTTTTTGTTGTTCTTGGCAATCTGATTATGATGTGTCTGGCTATGATTTTCTATTGAAAATCACTGAGCTTCTTGATTCTGCAAAATTCATCTCTTTTACTTGAGAAGGTTTTAGCCATTATTTTCTGCAAGTATGTTTCCTGTACCAATCTCTTTGTCCTTTCCTTGTGATGCTTTAATGGCTTTAGATTTTGTTTGTTTGTTTTTTGAGACAGAATCTCACTCTGTTGCTCTGGGGTTGAGTGCCTGGCGTCATCATGGCTCACAGCAATCTCAAACTCCTGGGCTCAAGTGATTGTCCTGCCTCAGGCTCCTGAGTAGCTGGGACTACAGGTGAGCACCAAAATGCCCAGCTAGTTTTTCTGTTTTACTCTTTTTTTGTTGTTGTTTTTTGCAGTTTTTGGCCAGGGCTGGGTTTGAACTCGCCACCTCCAGCATCTGGGGCTGGCACCCTACTTCTTTGAGCCACAGGTGCCACCCTAGCTTTTCTGTTTTTAGTAGAGGTGAGGTGTTACTCTAGTTCAGGTTGGTCTCTAACTCCTGAACTCAAGCAGCCGCCCATCTCCACTTCCCAGAGTGCTGGGATTACAAGTGTGAGCCATTGTGCCTGGCAGAGTATCAGATATTTTGATATTGTTCTATAGGTCTCTAAGGCTCTGTTCATTATTTTCAATGGTTTTTTTCTGTCCTTCAGATTGTATAATTTCTATGGATTTAGCTTTAAGTCCACTGACTCTTTCCTCTGTTGTCTTATTCTGCCATTGAGACATCTAGTGAATTCTTTATTTCAGATACTGATTTACCATGTGGTTCTTTTTTATACTTTGTTTTCCTTCAGAGAATTCTATCTTCTCATTCATTTCAAGTTTGTTTACCTTTACATTAAGGAGTGGAGTTGTAATAGCTGTGTTAAAGTCTTTGGTAATTGCAACATCTGTTTCATCTTTGAGTTGGCATCAATCAAAAGTCTTTTTCTGTAACAATAGTCATTGTTAAGATTTGTCTGGTGCTTTTTATGCCAAATAAGTTCAGATTGTCTTGAATATCTTGAGTATTATGTTATGAGATTTTAGAGTCTGTTAAAATTAGCTTGAAAATGCTGGATTTCTTGTTTTATCAGGCAATAAATCCAGTTAAATTTAGATCAAAGATGGGGAACATAACAGCCTTCTAGGTCTTCAACTGCAGCCTTTTGACCGAATCCAAACTTTATATAACAAGTCCTTTTATTTTTACTAATACATCTTTGTATTAGTAAAAAATATGGATATGTGTAATTTTTTGTGTGTCTTTTATATTTTAAATATAAAAAATATGGATATGTGTAATTTTTTGTGTGTCTTTTATATTTTCATTTTATTTTTAAGATGAATGTATTTAAGATACCAAAGAATAAAATAAATTT
Source organism: Loris lydekkerianus (assembly GCA_963574355.1). Lineage (NCBI taxonomy): Eukaryota > Metazoa > Chordata > Mammalia > Primates > Lorisidae > Loris > Loris lydekkerianus. The sequence goes on from CAUYPK010061876.1 coordinate 101,521, forward strand.
CAATGAAATAATCCTCTCAGATTGACTGGCACAATTAATGCTTTAGGGCTGAATTGACAGAGGCTATGTCCCTGATTTAGTTCTAACTTCTGCCCCCTGACTGACACCACTACTGCAAAAGACTAGTGAGAGACAGTTTATGGGGATCAAGTACCTGAGTTTGTTTTCAGCTTTTAACAATTGTCCACTGTGTTCCTGTTTCAAGTGGAATTTTTAAAGAACTTAAAATTTTTTTCCCCAATAATTTATTAAATTTTTCGATTTTATTTTAATATGCAGTTGAAAGAATTATACAGTAATTAGCCATATACCCACCACATATTTCATTATTTTTTGTCTTCTTCTTCACATGTAGAGAATTTGTTCCTAGGGAGGCCACAAGTTTTGTGCCTGTCATCACAATGACCTCAGATTCCTGTTGAGAGTATTTAAACAGAGGAGCCATTCTTCAGGCCCCCTCCTCTGAGTACACCCCTAAAAGTAGAATTTTTCAATAGTTGAACAGCTCAACGGCACTTTTTTTTTTTTTTAGAGACAGAGTCACACTTTGTCACCCTTGGTTTAGTGCTGTGCATCACAGCTCACAGCAACCTCCAACTCCTGGGCTTAGGCCATTCTCCTGCCTCAGCCTGCCATCAACAGCATTTTTTAATTTTGTCTGCTTAACAGTTCATCATGTCAAAGTAGACCAAGGGAATGCTGATGGAAGAAAACAGATTTTTTAATGAGGTTTGAGAATTGCAATATTGTCCTATTTCTGCTAAAGAGGATTTTCTTGCTTTGTCATACTGCAGTATCAACATTAAAGAAATTCAATGCTCATCACCATTATAACACTTATAAAGACCACAAATACATATTCTAAATTAATTCTAAATACATATTCTAAATTCTAAAACATTAAAGAAATTCAATGCTCATCACCATTATAACACTTATAAAGACCAAAAATACATATTCTAATTTAGAATACATATTCTAAATTCTAAACTAGAGGGAAAGGCATGAAAAGTGTTATTACAGAAATTAGTGGCTCATGCCTGTAATCAAGCCTGAGCAAGAGTGAAACCCTGTCTCTACTAAAAAGGGTAAAACTAGCCAGGCATTGTGGTGGGTGTCTGTAGTCCTAGCTACTGGGAGGCTGAGGCAAAAGGATCACTTGAGCCCAAGCGTTTGAGGTTGCTGTGAGCTATGAAATCATAGCACTCTACCAGGGCAACAGAGTAAGACTTTGTCTCAAAAACGAAAAAAAAAAAAAAAAAAGATGAAAAGCAAAAGTAAAAACAATTCTTTTAATTAGCAATAAGACCTGGATATCATGCCACTGAAGCAACTTATATAGAAGCTCATATACTCAGGAATAAAATGAAGTCATTCAGTTATGTAGAAATAGTGAAAGAATTCATTGCCAAAGTTTTAGGATGCTTAGACTTTAATAAGATTTCAAAGTACAAACAACTGCCTCTTTCAAGGAGAACCATAACTGACCAGTAGCATGAATTTGCATTCAACTTAACAGAACAAGTTTATACAATACTTTGAAAGGAAAATATATATTATTTCTGACATCAGAGAAGTCAAACTGGAGAGAAATCCTATCATGATAGTAAATATACAGAATTCTTAAAACAGAGCTCAGCCCATCTGAACTATGAGCAAATTCTCACAGGAGATACTGGAAAATATTTTTCTCAGTATGTTTTAGAATATACAAGAGAACAATTCAATATATATAATCTCTGGTAAATGGCTGTAGGCATAAATTACCCTTTATTCAGCATGAAATAATTTATACTTACGAGACAGTCTGTATTTGCTGTAAATTTAGAAAACTTTTTTTAAAGGACTGCCCATAGCCAGGTGTCATTGAAAGCACCTGTAGTCCCAGCTACTTGGGAAGCTAAGGCAGGAAGATCACTTGATCCCCATAGTTTGCTGTGAGGTAGGCTGATGCTGGGGCACTCTACCCAGGTTGACAGAGTGAGAGTCTGTGTCTGTCTGTCTCTCTCTCTATCTATCTATCTATCTATCTATCTATCTATCTATCTATATATTTACGTCCATGAGGGAGAAACCCTTTGAATGTGTTCATTTAGGGAAAAGTTTCGCACTTTGGTCCTCCCTTACTCAAAATCACGGAATGTACACTAAAGAGAAAAATGATGGATATTGTCACCATGAGAAAGGCTTCATATTTTGCTTAGCCCTTATGATGCAGCAGCAGAGAACTCATACTGGGGAAAGCCCATATACATGCTATCAGTGTGGAAGAGACTTCAGGAGGTGTTCTCACATTATTCAGCATGAGAGGACTCATACTGGAGAACACTACAAATATAGTCACTGTTGGCAAGCTTGCAACCATGGCTTTTACCTTATTTGACACCCAGAAAATCATAGAGATAAGAAAATTTCAGTGAACAAAATCAACGTGGAAAAGATATTGGTTGTAATTCCATTTTGTTTGACATCAGAGACAAACCATGAAGGAGGCAAAGTCCACAAGTTACTTTTGAAGAATAAAGAAGTACCTGAATAGGGTGGCGCCTGTGCCTCAAAGGAGTGGTGCGTCAGCCCATGTATCAAAGGTGGCGGGTTCAAGCTCGGACCCAGCAAAAAACTGCAAAAAAAAAAAAAAAAAAAAAAAAAACGAAGGGGCCGGGCCTGTGGGTCAAAGAAGGAGGGCACTGGCCACATATACTGGAGGTGGTGGGTTCAAACTCAGCCCCAGCCAAAACCAAATAAATAAATAAATAAATAAAAATAAATAAATAAATAAATAAATAAGAAGTACCTGAATATAGTAAGTCTGTACTTGTGACTTTCTGCACTCACAGGTATTAGCAGTTCTACTCTAGATGTATCTTTAATTTGCCATAGGAGCATTTAATGGGGTTTCAGTGTCTATGCCTAATGGACAATGTCACATAGACATGGTTGCCATAGATAATCAAATGTAAATGTTATCAGTGACAACAACATACTTATCTTTGTACATCATATATGAATCAGAGAAGAAATTGTGGGAGGGTAATGGGTGGGGCCACATCTAAGGTGCATCTTAGAATGGGTACAGGTGATTGCACTAATGTACACAGCTATGATTTAACAATAAAAAAAAGAAGAAATTGTGTATCTTTTAACATCACTGAGATCAGATATGTATAGTTTTTCAATATTTACAGAAGCGAGCCAGAGGCTGTGCCATCCATTATTTCCCCCAATTAATCCAAATGTTGTTATTGAAACAAATGTGAGAGATTTATACTATCTTATCAATGTTTCACCAATGACATTCTATTTTTAACTTACAGAGATGTATCATAAAGAGATGCTTTCTAAAGGCATTGCCAGTGTTCAAGTAGGATTCAAAAGTCATATTACTACTACCATTGACATGTCTGTGATGATAACACAGACCTCACTAGCTCCAACCCAACTCCCTCACAAAGAGCAGAGGGCCTAAGCAGCATTGGCTATCTTTTCTGAAACCCTGGACATTAGAAGACAAGTAAATATTCCAGAAAAAAATGACTCTGATTTCAGAATCTTATGCTCAACAAAAATGTAACTCATGTATGATGGAAGAATTGTAACAGTTCAAACACTATATTCCTTCTGTAATAATTTCCCCAAGATAATAAAACAGTAATTACTCATAACAGAAGTATAAGTCATTTCTTCAAAAGACATATAAGAGGAAGGTCATACACCAAGAAGCTTTAGTTATAACAGCGACAAAACATATACAGCCCAGAAATCCATCATTAATAAAATAGGTAAATAAAATGTGGTACATCCACATAATGGAATACTACTCAGCAATTTAAAAAGAATTGACTACTGATATATGTAGCAACTTCGATAAATAAATAAAAAATTATGTTGAGTGAAAGAGGATAGGCATAAAAAACTATAGACTGCATGGTTCCAATTATAAGAAGTCTGAAAGCAGGAAAAACTAGTTGATGGGCCAGGCACAGGGGTTCACAACTGTAATCCTAGCACTCTGGGAGGCAGAGGCAGGTGGATTGCCTGAGCTCAGGAGTTTGAGACCAGCCTGAGCAAGAGCCAGATGCCATCTCTGCTAAAAATGGAGAAACTAGCCCAGCTAGTTTTTCCCAGCTACATGGGAGGCTGCAGCAGGAGAATCACTTGAGCTCAAGAGTTTGAGGATGGTGTGAGCTGTGTTGCCATAGCACTCTACTCAGGGCAACAGAGTGACATTCTGTCTCAAAAAGAACAAAAAACCAGGCAGCACCTGTGGCTCAGTGAGTAGGGTCCTGGCCCCATATACCAAGGGTGGCAGGTTCAAACCCAGCCCCAGCCAAACTGCAACAACAACAACAACAAAAATAGCCGGGTGTTGTGGCAGGCACCTGTAATCCCAGCTACTTGAAAGGCTGAGGCAAGAGAATCACCTAAGCCCAAGAGCTGGAGGTTGCTATGAGCTGTTATGCCATGGGACTCTACCGAGGGCAACAAAGCAAGACTCCGTCTCAAAAAACAAACAAACAAACAAAAAAAAACCTAGTTGATTGTGATACAGACATTGGTTACCTCTGGGAGATGATATTGCCCAGGAAGTGGTACAGAGTTTCCTTCTTTTTTTTTTTTAGACATTCTCACTTTGTCACCCTTGGTAGAATGCTGTGGCATCATAGCTCACAGCCACCTCAAACTCTTGGGCTCAGGTGATTTTCTTGCCTCAGCCTCCCAAGTAGCTAGGACTTACAGGTGCCCGCCACAATGCCTGGCTATTTTTAGAGATGAGGTCTCACTCTGGCTAGTTTTAAAAATATATTTTTCCTTGACTGGAGTGATGAATACATACATGTCTACATATATAAAATTCACTGAGCTTTAAATATTAGGACCTTATGCCTATGTATACTACATATATTTTCAAATATTGGGGTTGGAGAAAGAAGTGGATTAGGGTTACATTTTATCCTTCAATTTAAAGACTTTTAAAACTGGCGTGGCGCCTGTAGCTCAGTGGCTAGGGTGCCAGCCATATATACTAGAGCTGGAGAGTTCAAACCTGGCCCGGGTCTGCCAAACAACAATAACTACAACAATAAAAATAGCCAGGCTTTGTGGCAGGTGTCTGTAGTCCCAGCCACTTAGGAGGCTGAGGCAAGAGAATCACTTAAGCTTAAGAGCTTGAGGTTGCTGTGACCTGTGATGCCATGGCACCCTACTGAAGGTGATACAGAGAGACTCTGTCTTAAAAAAAAACAAAACAAACAAAAAAAACCCCCAGACTTTTAAAACTATGTGCCAGTTGGGTGGTGCCTGTGGCTCAGTGAGTAGGGTGTTGGCCCCATATACTGAGGGTGGCAGGTTCAAACCCAGCTCTGGCCAAAATGCAACAACAACAACAACAAAATTATATGCCAGTGGACAGGATACAGAGGACCCATGCTGCAATTTTATTTAACTATTAATTAATTAAGAGAGTCTCAGTCTGTCTCTCTGGGTAGAGTACCACGGCATCATAGCTCACAGCAACCTCAATCTCTTGGGCCCAAGTGATCCTCTTGCTTCAGTCTTCCAAGTAGCTGGCACTACAGGTGGCGGCCGCAAGACCCAGCTAGTTTTTCTATTTTTAGTAGAGATGGGGTCTCACTCTTGCTCAGGCTGGTCTTGAGATTCTGAGCTTAAGCAATCTATCTGCTTCAACCTCCCAGTGTTAGGATTACAGGCATGAACCAGTGCTCCAAATCATCCTTTTGATCCAATTGCCATGGGCAGGAGAGTGCCTTGCACTGACTTCTTTGGTTCAAGGTGCTCATACATCCCCAGATTAATTACTCTGGCAATGGTCATGGAATGAGGCCATGTGACTCTACCCACTGAACTCATCCTCTGGGGCTGAGCTCAAGGGGCCACCTCACCCATTGCTGCCTAAAAGGGTAACTGGATTTGTGGAAAGTTCTCCCACACGAGCCTGAAAGTTCTCCTCTCTCTCTGTCTATATGAGAACTCTTTGAAATGCTGGCTTTCTCACAAATCCAAGCAAGACCTCATGTTCTTCCCCTTACACTAGTGCAATGCTACCTTTCCTTTCCAAGACTCCCATCAAACCTTCAACCTGAGTCTCCACTTGCTTGCTGCTACCTGGATGTTGAGACTTCACTCCATTCCAGATCTCTGCCAACAGCAAATCCAGAGTTCTGACATGAGCTGCCCTGAGATCCAATTTGTGACCTTATATGGGTAACTCAAAAAGAGACCTCCAGGGCAGATGCGCTGTAAGCAGTTTTTTGTGCAAGTTACTGTGGCTATGCCTCCCACCCTTCTTGCTCAGATGTCAAAATACCAGCCATGCTCTTTTCCAGCTTTTCTCAAGGTCAGGACACAGATGTGTCAATCCTGGCTACTGGGGCCTGAGCAAGTCTACAATAGACAAAACTTCTGAAATTGTTTTATTCCTTCCTTGTGGCAGGAAGAGTAATGTCTCTTCCTCGCAGATGTCCAGATCCTAATCCCTGGAGTCTGTGCATGTTACTTCAAATTGCAGAAGGGACTTTGCAGATGTCATTAAGGGTCTTCAGATGGAGAGATATCCTTACTTGTGGTAGGACCAACACAATCACAAATGTCCTTGTATAATGCAAGGTAGGAGTTAGGATCACAGAAAGCAACATGATGACAAAAATCAGATGTTGGAGTCCAAGAAAGATATGAAAATAGTGCAGTGACGGGTTTAAAGATCAGGATGAGGCCATAAGCCAAGGGAGACAGGTGGTTTCCAGAAACTGGAAAAAGAAAAGGCACAAATTGTTTCCTAGACTCTCCAGAATAAATGCAGCCCTGCCTACACCTTGATGTTATTCCAATAAGATACATTTTGGACTTTTGACCTCCAGAGTTGTGAGATAATAAATTGGAATCACTTCTAGCCATAAAGTTCTGATAATTTGTTACAAGGGCACTAGAAAACAATCACACTCCTTGATGTCAATTTCTTCAGCCAAATGTCTTGTGGCTACATTCAACACTTGGAACTATGACAACCACTTGAGAACACAAGGACATGAGCCTTAAGAAAAATCAGGATAATATGCTGAGGAGGGTGAGCCAAAGATGGACAGTACCCAGCTAGTGGCTATAGTTGAGCCCAGCAGTCAGCCCTAGAAGCCCTTGCCTCCATATTTAATGCAATTTAAGCCAATGAATGGTGGCATATTCTGTGATTTGTGCCAAAAATACATGTGACAACCCTTTCCTGCTCCTCCCAGCTCTGCTCTCAAGTCTCCTACTCAGTCATGCTGAATCACAATGTGAGGACTCTTAAGAGGTAACCAGGCCCTGTAGGCTCCAGATGACCCCTGTGGAGCTCAGAATCACTCCTTAGGAGGGGGATGCCCCATGATGAGCAGGGAACCACTTACTGAGCAGGAAGGGCCACATAGTCTCAGAGGAATGGCCAAGGGGTCATAGGTACAGCAAGGGGACAACCCAGAGATCCCAAGGTGAGATGTGTGAACAAGCTCTAGATGTGGTGGATTCAAGTTACACAGGCAGATGTGGGTCCATCTCCCACTTATTCCATGACCTTCATTGTGGGCAGCATAAAAATCCCCTCTGGGTGAAAAAAGTTGCTCAGAACAACCCACACACCTCCTACCAAAATAAATCATGCCAATTTGCTGAATCACAGAATGATTCCTTCTGTCACCATCTCTTAGTGTCAAAGTTCTGTGATTATAACTATATGCTACTAATGGCTTTTAAGACTAAATTTATTGAAAAAAGCATAGTTTCAGATTATAGGCAGTTCCAGGTTATAAACAAGATAGGTAGGCTCTGTAGGTTTGTTCTTAAGTTGAATTTGTATTTAAGTTGGACCAGGTACATTTACCTATTAGATGTAATAGCCTCTATTTGTAAGTACAAGTCATACTTCAGATAGATGTTTGTAGCTTTGGGACTGCCTATAGTAATTTCTGCAGGAATTTCTCCTTCAGGTGAGTTTAACCCAATTTGTTTTCGTGAAAAATAGCTACCAGTTCTTTCCTTCATATTTGGATGAGGAGGGAAGTATAAAGCAAAGTTCAAGGGCCAAGCTGCCCAAAAGGCTCTGTTGTAATCTTATTTGTACTTTTATCATATCCAGTGATGAACATTGGCCTTGGCATCCTGGAATACAGTAAGCATTTTCATTTATGTAAGTTTACCTATAATTCTTTCCAAAATGTATCTTAACATAAGTCCTCTGCATTTCCTATTAGATTAATCTCAAATATTTTGTGTTTGTAATTTCTACTTTGAAAGGAATTGCTTTTGCAATATGTGTTAAAGTGATAGAGATTTTGTGTGTGCACTTGAGTGTTTTGACCTGTACATTTTTAGTTCTTTTTCTGCCTGGCTTATCTCATTGATTTTTAAAATATTTAGTTGAGTTTTTTAAATATGTTAATGTTATTTGTTAGTAAATGCATTTTTATATCTTTTTCCCAATAGTTACAGCATTTGTTTCATCTTATTTGCATTAACAAGAAGATCCAGAAATTCTAAAATTAATATTGCTGAGAACAGATTTTTTTTTTTGCTTTGGAATGTATGTATTATCTATCTGTCCATGGTTGTTGAAGAGAGGAGTAAACAAGAACAAGACTCAAGAAGAAAGATGGGAGTTAATTTTCATCAACAGAAAAAAGGTCAACTTCCTAAGGCAGACAGAAATACTGAGATAAGTTGTGTTCAGGATCAGCAGGAAGTGGCTGGTTGGCTTCTTCCTTGTCCATACTCTAGTGGAGAAAGGACAAAACACCATCACACTGAGGATAGTGGGAGCCCAGTACTGGGTGACATCAGTGGGCAGTTAAACCAGCACCAGGAACCACCTCCTTGCAGATTTTCTATTCTGTGAGGAGACGATGTTGATTATTTGGGTTTTCATTTTATTTAAAACCAAACACACTCCAGTGGAAACAGGTTGAAAAGGTGTGGACTAGGTTATTCCAAACTTGCCTCACTGGTTTATCTTGCATTCTGAGGACTTCCTGAATTCTTCTTTGAGGCAACCCATTTTCTAGAGGCTGTCTGTGGTCAGCCTCTGGTCAGAGCTCACACTCTGCAGGTTTCCACATGCTATGTCCAGTGTGGGTTAGCTTGCTGTTACCTTATCTTTGATGATGGGGGAAACAAACAAAGAATAAATGAGTAGCAGTAACAAATTAGAACAAAGAACTTCTTTTCTGGGAAAAAGCTATGATGCTAATAATTTACAGGTAAAACACCGATTAATTTATCCATATTAATACTTCTCCAATCTGAAGTTCTCAAGCTCTCAGAAGTTCAGAGATGTGTGCTAGAGCCTGACATTTCTGTGTGAACTCTATGAGGCAAACTAAATGCTAAACTTTATAATTCAATTAAATAACTACTATTGCAAATTCAGCCATTTTCCTATATGATCCACAATGCCTTCATTGCAAGTTCAAATTCTAACACCTTTTCTAATGAAAAAATTTTCCCTGTTATGAATCTGCAAAATATGTATGAACTAATAATGTTATTTATACTTTGTCTTTCTTCAAACTAGTGTAAATCTTGTATTTTGCTATGGATATACTCATGTGTTTGATGACCCGGCATTACCTCAGACATATTAGGGAGGTTATATACATCGTGGTGGATGCACCTTACTATCCTACTAACATCTGAATAATTGTGAATTCCAAAATACTTCTGGCCCTGAAGGCTTTGAAGAAGGGATCAGGTCACTGAATGTTGCTGAAAACAAAAAAAGATGCACAACATTTCTGACATTTTACATGTCAATAGTTAACATTTGTTCAGAGATTATGTTTTTTACAAATTACAGTAAACAGCATGTTTAATTTGATAAATAGGAAAAAGTATGCAATTATTAAAAGTTGCATCAAAATAGCTTTCATAATTCAATCTCTAATAATGCACTTATTTTAAAGTACCCACCTTTAACCATAAATAATGTTTTTACTCTATACCATATAAACAGAAAAATATATTAAAATAATTTCATAGGGGACTTGCTTCCTCAATATGTAAAAGGCCTTCATCAAACATGAAGGTTAAGAACTAGAAACATCCCCGTTTACATCCAAAACAAAACAAGAATGATCGCTAGTAAACACGACTATTTAACATGGCTCTGTCGCACTAGCTATGACTATACAACTTTAGTTTTTTTAAGTTGAAATATCAATGGATATGATATTTTATTTACAAAAGCCAAGAAAAATCCAAGGAAACATAAGAATAAAAGACATCTGCCTGGTCTCTGACTAAACAACTAATATAAAACCCAACAGATTTACTAATTGCAACAAAGATTAAAATAATGTGTAGCCCGTGAGTGAACCACGCTGGCCCCCAAGTTAACAATCCCTGTAACTAGTAGGCACACGATGGCTCAGATCTGTAATCCTAGCAGTCAGGGAGGCTGAGGCAGGTGGATTGCTTGAGCTCAAGAACTCCTGGAGACCAGCCTCAGCCAGAGCCTCCCCACAACCTCTAAAAACAGCTGGGTGCCTGTATTCCTAGCTAATTGAGAGGCTGAGGCAAGATAATCACTTGAGACCAAGAGTTTGAGGTTGCTGTGAGCTATGACACTATAGCACTCCACCGAGGGTGACAACGTTAGATTCTGTGTCCAAAAAAAAAAAAAAAAAATTTAGCAGGCCGTGTACTGGACCACTAGAGGGAGGCACAAAGCTGTTGAGAACCGCCAAGAAACCTCAAGGAAGAGGAACACAGAAAGAAACCGAGGATAAATTAACGGACCCTAAGCCCCAGGAAGAGAACATCAGAGCCCCTAGGCTAGGGCCCCAAGGAAGACAAAACCACAAATTGGGAAGGCAAAATACCACATACCAGTCCCTAAAAAAGCCAATAGAGTACAGACCGTCCTGGACCTATGGAAGACCAGCAAACTACACATCCAGCTCCGAATTCCAGCTTCCTCTTCCTGGACATGAGTACCTGGCACCCAGAAGCAAACTCGACCTCAGGAGCTGAGCAGAGATTCCTGACCTGCCCACCCCTTCCACATACCATGGGTGCAGTGAGTCCTGATCTACTCCCTACAACTGCGTGTACATTCAGGCCCAGCCACCCTGAGACTGGGAGACAGTCAATCCCTCCTCTTGACCCCTACCACCACCCCGCAAGAACCAGAGTGAACACTTCGCCTCTCTCCCTCTCCACTTCCGGTCGACAGAATGCTCGCCCCGCCCAACCACACCCGGGGTAGGCCCGGCCCTCTGCTCCCAGGCTCGCGCGGATTTGAGAGCCAACACCCAGCTCCCAGTCGTCTAAACTGGGCGGGCCTTCAGCACCAATGAGCCCTCCCCCGCACGAGTTCATCCCCTTAGTCCCACATTCCTCACCCAAAATATAGTGGGTTATTCGCTCCGCCCCTGCCCTCTCACTCAAGGGGGATGGTGGCCTCTAGGCCCAGCCCCTTAACTTCCGGACCTGCCTGGCCTTCCTCCACCCCAGAGCAATGTCAAAATGAGCCACGCCCACGCAGCCTCGCCCACTGCATAACTTCCGGCTTGACTCCCCCTTCCTGTGCCTTCCTTTTCTCCTGCTTCCAATCGGCCCCACGAGGGGTCGCCCACATGGTCGGGCACGACTCTCTCTCAACCTGGGTTGCCGCGCATGGAAGTGCTGGGGACCTGAGGCCTAGCTTCTCTCACCAGAGACCTCCCCCCGCTCAGTTGCACCGCTGGGGGCCACTTCCATGAGCCTCTTTTCTGCCCCGGCTTCGCCTGCTTCACGGAGCAGGCTGAACAAGATGGCCGCCGGGGCGAGGCCGCGGGGCGCGCCGCGGGGGCTTCTGGGAGTTGTAGTCCGGCCTGCGCGTTGACGCACTTCGCCGCGGGGCCGACGGGCGCCATTGTGAGGCGTGCACCGGGTGAGTGGGGCTCGAAAGCCGAGTCCGACGGTAGCTCCCTGGGTGGGTGTGGGGTCTCTACTTGGGAGCGGGCACAGTCTGGGACCCTGCCCTGCCGAGCTTGGGAGCCCGGAGTCAGACCTGCCTGCCGTCCTGCCGACGTGCTATGGGACGTGGTATATGACCCGGAACCCCGAGGGGAGACGGCGGTCTCCGGACGTGAGGGCTGAGGGAGCCGACTGTGCTTGGGAGCGCGGGGCCTGGGGAAGGCGGACGACCCCCGCGGGTACGTGGGAGCTGGGAACAGCGCGCTCCTGTTGGCCAGAGTTCTCTCCAATCGTGCGGGAGAGGGCTTTTGACACATTCTGGGCTCCTCCTGTGTGAGGGTGGACTTGCCATTTTCTATGGATGAAGCCGGTTGCGAGCACACACGGGGAGACCTCCCTGGTGATTTCCCCTGAACCCCACTTCGGTTTTCTCAGGACTTCACCCATTCCCGAAACAGATTGAAAGGGAGAAAAGTATGGCCTCCAGGCTTCCGAGGACCTGGTCCTGTGTGAGTAGAGGCTTCTTTCAGCTTTTTCCATTCCTTTATGGGGGTGTGGTGGGGAGAGGCCCCTTCTGTGAGATTTCTTCGGGCCCCAGAGCACCTCAGGAAGCTGCAAGGGGTTGGTTGGGAGTGAGACAGTCCACAGGTTGCTTTGCTTCCTAAGGGGTGTGATTAGATTAGTGGCCAGATTGGGGGTGATTCTGAAGGGCAGGTTGAGGTGATTTCAGTTTACTCTCATCTGTACTGAGCTGAGTAATTGACAGGTCTAAGTAAGGATTAGGCTTCTGTTGAGGTTTCAAACAAGACGTGACATGAGCTCAGTTTAGCGACAAAAGGAAAAGAGAATAGCTGATGGATCCCTGAAAATAAATGAGGTAGAAACAGAAGGGCCTCAGCTCAGCTCATCACGTGTAGAACAACGGTTACGGCGCTGGCCACGCGCACCGAGGCTGGCCGGTTTGGGCCTGCGACACAACAATGACAATTGCAGCAAAAAAAACAGCCAGGCTTGTGGCGGGTGCCTGTAGTCCCAGCTGCTTGGGGGGCTGAGGCAAGAGTTTGAGGTTGCTGTGAGCTGTGAGGCCATAGCACTGTACCCTGGGCAACATAGTGAGACTCTGTCTTGAGGGAAAAAAAAAAAAAAAAAAAAAAAAAGAAAAAAAAAAACCAGCCCAGAAACAGTAGGGGCTGAAGTCTTTTTTGAGACATAGTCTCACTATGTTGCCTTAGGTAGAGTGCTGTGGCATCACAGCTCTTAGCAACCTCAGTCTCTTGAGCTTTAGAGATTCTCTTAATTCAGCCTCCCAAGTAGCTGGGACTACAGGCGCCCATCACAATGACTGGCTGTTTTTTGCTCCAGTTGTCATTGTTGTTTGGCCCACCCCTGGCTGAACCCGCCAGCTCCAGTGTACGTGGTTGGCACCCTAGCTGCTGAGCTACAAGCCTGGAGCCATGGCCTGAAGTCTTGCATGTGATGATTCAGCTCAGGGAATTCCCTAGGAATTCTCATACTCCAATCCTCAGATTAATAAGAAATAGGCAGGATTTCATATGCCAGCAAGGTCTGGTGACCTGAATAGGGTCAAGCTTAGCATTTGCTCAGAGTTTCAGACTGGCACAGAATCTCAGGATGTGACTCCCAAGATGCTCATCATCTTGTAGACCATTCTGTGCTTTCACGGGCTCTGTCATCCTCCTTTGTCTTTCTTTGCCATGGATGAGGACATGCCCTGGCTGAACAAAAATCTGGATTTTAGGAACCAGTGACTTTCGAAGATGTTACACTGGGTTTTACCGGGGAAGAGTGGGGACTGCTGGACCTCGAACAAAAATCTCTGTACAGGGAAGTGATGCTAGAGAACTACAGCAACCTGGTCTCAGTGGGTAAGGCTGGCCTCTGTGTCAATAAAGATCTGTGCTTTGTGTGAAATGTGTGTCTACTTGGGCTTAAACTTCAGGAATCACAGTGGATGTTTTATGGCCCTGGAACCTGAGGAAGCAAGTGTAATTTTTCACCTGTAGGATAAGGACTTATTACTGCCTAATCCATTGCTCAGAGCCCCTGAGTACTAGGCCTGTGAGTCTGTTAAGGATGTTTGCAGCTGCAGTAGTGTATGATTCCTGTTTTTATAACAAGAATTACAGAGAATGTGGTATAAAATGTTCTACCAGGTCATGTGTATCATCAAAGAACCTAATCCCTTGCATCTCTGGCTATTGTGAACCTTTCCATCTTCTGGCTAGTCATTGTATGGCTGTGCTTCAAACAATTCTGCATTCAAGGCAGAAATAAGGGAAGGGGGCAGCACTGGCCTGCTGTTTTTCACAGCTTTGCATTTAACAAGAAAACACAAGCTTTTCCCAAAAGTCTCAGCTAACCCATCTGCCTTTGTGTGAGTGACTGGAACTGGGCCAACAAAGAGGATGGATAAGATGATAGAATTGTGGTCATCAGAAGTTATGTCATGCCATCACAGGGAGAAAGGTGGAAACAGCTTGTACAGCAGCAGCAGGGCAGCATTTTCTCCCAAACACAGACCACCCCTGCAAGCCCTGTCTCTTTTCCTTTGAGCAGAACATCAGCTTTCCAAGCCAGATGTGGTATCTCAGTTAGAGGAAGCAGAAGAATTCTGGCCGTTGGAGAGAGGAATTCCTCAAGATACCTTTCCAGGTGAGAACCAGGCACATGGGAAGACATCACAGGGAATGGTCTGGGACCAATGTTTTGGAAAAGAGTTGGAGAAGGTTTGAGTCCCCAGGTGGAGTGATATGATAAGTAACCACAGACATGCAGAACCAAGTTTTTCTCTGGCTCCAAAGTTAGTGTCCTACTTGGTTGAAAGTGAACCTCTTGCTAGTGGCAGGTGGTATATGTGTTGACAGTAGGGGCTCCCTCACACTGTTCCATTCATTGTCTGCATTCCTCCCCCTCATGTAATCATTTTTAAGTCTGATGTGTCTCCAGCCAGACTTCTGTTTATGGGTTTAGTGCACATATATAAATTTATATAGACGTTTTGGGGTTGTATTATACTTAATACAGACAGGTCTGCTTCACTCTTAAACAGATTCAATGTAGTCCATGTTTTACTTTTCTTCTCTCCCCTTGGTAGACATTCCGGTTGTTGGAAAGAACTTGCTTGTATAAAGTTTTTTGCACATACAAGTTAGTTTTTCTGTAGGCTGGATTTTTTCCTTCTTTCTTTTTTTTTTTTTTTTGGATACTGGAGCTTGATGTACTTGCCATAAATTAGGTTACATTCTCCCTGAACTGAATCCAAAAAAGCAAACAGTCATGTGGACCTAGGGCACAGTGTCACAAGTAAGGCTGCTTTAGCAGGTGTGGTGGCAATCCTAGGTGCATCAGTTATCTGTGCAAGAAACACAGTTCATACCAGTTAACTGCAGGATTGACTGTAAGTGTAAGCTAAAAATCTGGTAGCAATAAATAGCCATCTAAAATTATGTAAAATATGTATAGCTCAGGCGCTATACAGTGCTTTTTGCCCTCTCCATCACCAGGGGAATTTTAATTTTTTTTTTTTTTTTTTTTTTTTCCCCCTGAGACAGTCTCATTATGTCACCCTTGGTAAAGTGCTATTGCGTCACAGCTCACAGCAACCTCAAACTCCTGGGCTCAAGCGATTCTCTTGCCTCAGGCTTCCAAGTAACTGGGATTACAGGCACCTGCCACAACGCCTGGCTATTTTTTGTTGTAGTTGTCATTGTTGTTTAGCTGGCCCAGGCCTGGTTCGAAACCACCAGTCTTGGTGTACGTGGCTAGCGCCATAACTGTGCTGTGGCTGACGAGCCTTAATTTTTTTTTAAGATTTGTGGGTTTGATGGGTAAAAAATAGCATATTAGGTTTAGTTCACATTTTCCTCACAGCTGCCAGAGTTGCAAATGTTTTATAAATTTATATACTCTTGGCATTTTTTTCTTCTGTGAGTTTATGTATTTTCCCTTGTTTATCTCCTTTTATATGTGGGAATTAATATTTTCTGGATGTTAATATTGAAATACTATATTCCAGACCTTCTATCTTTATGTAGTCTCTCTACAGAAGTTTTATAATTTCAAGTATTTTATTTTTTTCAGATCTGCTTTTATTCCTGTTCTAGGTTTTGCATCATATGTAGGTCAATAGTATGCATGCTTTTGTGTATTTTAGTATTTTCAAATTTGTTTTTTGGTTCAGTTTATCTGGAATTTCCTCTGACACGTGGTGTGGGGTACAAGTTCTTTCAGCACTGTTTACTGACTGTGTTCTTTGTTCATTGGATGTTAATTGTTTTTACTTTTTGGAAGAAGTTATGTAATTGCATTCACATGAGCTTCCAAAGCATTGTGAAGCTGAGAGTGTGAAGAGTGGATGTCTGATTTCCAGATTTTGATGCACATGATACTGGATTCTGCTTTGATTCAAAACAATTTTTATCTGGATGAAGGAATGGTCATCTAGTCTTTTCTAATGAATGAAAATCAGTAATATTCCCAGTTTCCCACCCAGAACCTACCAGGGTGGTCATAGGGATTTTTTTTTCCTTTAAGCAGTTAGCATGGGGACATAATAGACATAGAAGTACCCTTAGTGTAATGTGTAGCTGGAGTCTGTTGACTTTTTCTTTTTATTTCCCTGTCAATGCTCATAAATTACTTTAGGGAGGTGGGTTTTTCTTTGCTATCTTTTTTAGCTTTTCTATCATCAAGGTGTGCTGGCTAGAAAGCACACTGGATGCTTTGCCTTCTCTTGGTTCTCTGTGCTCTGATTCAAATGCCACTGAAACTACCCACCTATGGTTACTATCTTTTCCACATTCAGAGGCCTTTCTCTTCTCTTCACTGAAAATGTTTCTACCCATTGGCATAGGTAACCGAACTATATGTCCTCTACAAGGTACCCTGCAATGCAAGCACTTTGTGTCTGTCTGTCCATTGGTTTCAACCTTGATCATCTACACTCCTAATGTCCTTTCTGGTCTTTATGGTTCTAGATAACTCTAGAATGGGACGAGTTAGTGTCTCATCCTCCCTAGAGCTTAAGTCCCATATCCTGCATGGGAAACCTCCAGGTCATGCACTTCTGGATATAGTTCCCTAAATCGAGCTGCTCTGTGGGGCACTGTGGGTGCCTATGGTTCTACACATCTGGGGAAAGCTGGCTTCACAGATGACAGATTGAGGGGTGGTGTCTCAGAGGGGAAGTTGTGTGAGGTTAGGGAAGTTGTGTGAGGGGAAGTTGTGTGAGGTTAGGGAGCTCTTGTATTCTGTGCCTGAGATAATGGGTGCCCAGTTCATCTCTTCTTTGTCACAGAGTTCTTTGTTAGATGTTTTCCTTCCTCTCCTTTCCTTCTCTCACCTCCCAAATATTTACAGAGGGTCTCTTCTGTCCTATGCAGTATACTAAACACTTGTGTGAGAAACTAAAGCCTTAACTTAAAACCTGCCACCATACAGTTCATAATCAATTTGATGGCTGTTTATAAGCAGATAGCACAGATAGAATAAGTTGTAGTAAGTACTGAAAAGTAAAAGAACTCAGTGGAAAGGGGAGAGCTATGAGAAATTACTCTAGGGAAGAGAGACTCTGCAGGGATGAGATTTAAGCCAATAAGAGAAAATAAGTGTGCCAACATGCAAGAGTGTTGGTGAAAAGAGCTTCCAGACTTGGAGATGTCATTTGTAAGTGACCATGAGATGGGAAAGAGTTTGGCTTTCTGAAGAACAGTAAGTTGCCCAGTGGGCTAGGAGTAGATATATAACAAGTATAAAGAGGGGCATGTAGTTTGGCATAATCAAGGTCTCATTGGCTGTGAGGGGACTGCTTTGCATTCTTGAGAGGGGGTGAGATGTACCTTTTCATGGCTCCCTCTGGGTGGCTTGTGAAGAAAGAACTGAGGTACCGTACTGTAGTAGATCATATGCCTTTAAGGAAAGGAGAAGCAAGAGCTAAGCTTGGAAACACTCAGCAATTATAAGAAACACCTGTAACATCTTGGTACTATAACACTTTGGTGATAAGGGCATGGGGCAGGGGGGCCACAGTAGCACCTAAGAGAGAGGTCCTGGTACCAGGCTTGAGAGTAAAAGCAGGTTTGAGGAGAAGCAAGTGTGGGTGATTCATGAGTGGACTCAGTGGGGCTAGGTGAGTAATTGGTTGAGGATAGTGAAGAAAAAGCAGCTCATAAGTGAAAGGAAGACTAAGTGAGTTCCTGTGATTATAACATGTACTTACTACATACAGTGGTCCCCCAATATCGATGTGGGATTAGTTCCAGGACCAACCTTCACACAAGATACCAAAATCCACAGATGGTTCAAGTCACTTACATGAAATGGTTTAGTATTGGCATATAACTTAGGCATAGCCTCTCATATGGTTTAAATCAATCTCAAATCATCACTCATAATGCTTAATACAATGTAAATGATAAGTAAAGTAGTTAATACTATGGTGTTTGGGGAATAATGACAAGGGGAAGATTCTGGAAATGTTCAGTATGGACACAACCATCCATTGATTTCCCCCAATACATTCAGTCCACAGTTGGTTGAATCAACAAATACAGAACCCATGGATATAGAAGACCATCTGTACATTCTTTCTTATATGTCATCTTATTTTTTAAATGTGATAAGGGAGAAAATTTACTTCTGAATTTTTGGCATTAACCAAGGAGAGCTGGTAAATGCATGGACTTTTTCAAGGGGTAGAAGTACAGGGTATTTTTGTATTTGGGGTTTTTGTTTATTTATTTGTTTAGCAGGCCCTGGCCTGCCTGGTTCAAGCCTGCCATTCTCACTGCACAGGGCTGGTACTCTAACCATTGAGCTATAGGCACCCAGTCTACTTTTTATGTTTAAATAATTTTAAACAAAATTTTAAACTAACACTACAAAATCACAGCTTTTGCCTTGATTTTGAACTATCCCATGTCTTGACTGGTTCTGTTAATAAAGAGTGTTAGTGAGAAGGAAGTAAGAGACATCTAAAGAGGTTTGCAGGGCGGCACCTGTGGCTCAGTGGAAGGCGCCAGCCCATATATTAAGGATGGCAGGTTCAAACCAGCCCTGGCCAAACTGCAGCAAAAAAAATAGGCAGGTATTGTGGTGGATGCCTGTAGTTCCAGCTACTCTGGAGGATGAGGCAAGAGAATTGGCTAAGCCCAAGTGCTGGAGGTTGCTGTGAGCTGTGATGCTGTGGCACTCTACAGAGGGCAACAAAGTGAAACTGTCTCATACCTGGGTGTTACGGTGGGTGCCTGTAGTCCCAGCTACTCGGGAGGCTGAGGCAAGAGAATCGCCTAAGCCCAAGAGCAGGAGATTGCTGTGAGCTATGACACGACAGCGCTTTACTGAGGGCGACACAGTGAGACTCTGTCTCTAAAAAATAAATGAATAAAGGCTCTATACTTCTAAAAATAATAATAATAAAAAAAGAGGTTTGCAAAGCCAGTTGAGTGCACCCATTTGGACCTCAGAAGGAGATCCAGTCAGCACATAAAAAATGGCAGCTTTTACTGTTGGCTGAGACATTTATCCCTCACAGAGGTCTCTTTATCCCACCACTGGCATGGCTAACCCTCATTAATGGATGGAACTGGAAGTGAATTCAAAGCTGGGCCTTTTTGGCAACTCAACTTGTGTACCTTTCCAGCTTTCTGTGTTCACAAGAATGACAGTCTAGGCCCTGGTTGTTGAAATAGAAAGAAAATTCGATAAATGCCATATTCTCAAGAAAGCACTGAATGGGGAGTGATGCTGTGAAGATAAAAAATGTGCTGAAGTAAATTTGATGGCAGTCACACTTCAGCTTTCACTTAGTGTCCACCCCAAGAAGGCATTGCTCTGTGTGGCTGTTGGATAGAATACTTGAAATGTAAACTAGATTTAGTCATTAGGGAAGCAAGGCAGGGAAGGGACTGTTAATGATGGTTATGCTCATAGGAAATCCTGTAAGAATTTAACATTTTTTACTTGTCAAGTCATTTAGTAGGAAATGAGCTCTACAAATAAGAATATGGCATTCTTCTCAAATCTAAATTTTTGCAAAAAAATAATTTAAGGAAGGAAGTAGTTTACCGTATATACTCGAGTATATATGGTAATTGGGAGAAAGAGAGAGATGCTTCTGTAGATTCCATCCTTCATGTAGCCTGACAGAATCACATAGACCATAGAGTATGAACATACATGGATAATGTAGGAAATGAGTGGAATACACTTATTTGACAGAAAAGATAACTCATGTAAAAACAGGATGGAATAAAGCCCACTTTCAGCTCAGCTTGTCCTTTAAGGAAAGACTCACATGGGAGAATAACCTTCAAAGACTATGAATGAAGTTCTTTTCATGAGTTTTTTAGCATCTGAGAACTCACATAGTGAAAAAAATCTCAGTAATATCACATCAGGAAAGATTCTGGCATAACTCAAGACTTGAGAGAATTCATACTGGAAAAGTTCTTACAGGCAGTGATTTTGAAAATTCTGAAATCATGATAACATGTAATTGCTGTGGGAAAAGTTGTATGCATAGCTCTCCTACTCAGCATCATAGAAGTCATACTAAAATAGCCTAAGAATGTAATCAGTGTTGGGAATGCTTCAGGTGTTATAGAAGTCACTGGCAGGGTGCCCTGTGAATGACAAAGTGGGAAGCCCTTCAGTAGGAGTCCTCATTGTTTTCAGCATAAGAGGACTCATATGAGTGGAGATGGTTCTGAATGTAATCTCTTCAGGCAAATTAACTGCCTTAACCCTCACTTTATTTAACAGAACAAATAAATTTACCCTGGACAAGACAGGTGGACTTGAGCTCAGGAGGTTGAGACCAGCCTGAGGAAAAGCGAGACCCCCATCTCTAAAAATAGTCAGGCCCTGTGTGCCTGGGAGGCTGAGGCAAGTGGACTGCTTGAGCCCAAGAGTTTGAGGTTGCTGTAAGCTATGATGCTAGGGTGACTAAGTGAGACTCTGCCTCAAAAAAGAAAGAAACTTATGGTAGAAAGAAACATATTGAATAATGTAAAGGTAATGTTTTATCTTGTTTTTTTTTTTTTTTTGAGACCGAGTCTCACTATGTAGCCCTAGGTAGTATGCTGTGGCATCACGGCTCACAGCAACCTCAAACTCTTGGGCTTAGATAATTCTCTTGCCTCAGCCTCCTGAGTAGCTGGGACTTCAGGTGCCCGCCATAATGCCCTGCTATTTTTTGGTTGCAGTTGTCGTTGTGTAGCAGGCCCAGGCTGGGCTCGAACCCACCAGCCTCAATGTATGTGGCCGGCACCCTACTCACTGAGTTACAGGAGCCGAACCTTATCCTATTTTTTATTTTATACAGAATACAAGCCATACCTAAAGGTTTGGTAACATAAGTATATAAATGTAGTAAAACAGATCTTTACTAGTTTGTTTTACTCTCACCTCCCACATTTGCTTTATAAGACCTGTATAAAATGTGAGCCTCTTGTCTAGAGAACAAATACTCTTCTGGCGTCCAGTGTTGGCACCCAGGGCTAAATGCAAGGGCTGAAATGTCTCTAACCTTTATCTGAATATGAAGGAAAACAGACTAAACTTTTGAGGCAGACGTTTTGTAGAGAAAAGAAAAACACCTCCTTATCTTGGCACTTGTTGCTCAGCAGCTAGGGTGCTAGCCACATACAGAGGAGCTAGTGGGTTCAAATCCAGCCCAGGCCTGCCAAACAACAATGATGACAACTACAACAAGGAAAAAAAAAAAAAATAGCCAGGCGTCATGGTGGGCACCTGTGGTCCTAGCTACTTGGGAGGCTGAGGTAAGAGAATCACTTAAGCCCAAGAGTTGGAGGTTGCTATGAGCTGTGACACCATAGCACTCTACCAAGGGCAACATAATGGGACTCTGTCTCAAGGAAAAAAAAAAAAAAAAAAAGAAAAAAGAAATTACTAAGGGTTTTAGTAATTAAAAAAAAAAAATAAAGTGCTGTATAAAGAGGTAACTCACCAGAAGGTTTACTCTTTTTTTTTTTGTTTTTTTGAGACAGAGTTACTAGGTCACCCTTGATAGAGTGCTGTGGTGTCACAGCTCACAGCAACCTTTAACTCTTGGGTTTAAACGAGTCTCTTGCCTCAGCCTCTCAAGTTGCTGGGACTTCAGGCACCCACCACAATGCCTGGCTTTTTTTTTTTTTTTTTTTCCTGGAGCTGGGTTTGACTCTTCCACCTCCAGTATATAGGGCTGGCGCCCTGCTCCTTGAACCACAGGCGCCGCCAATGCCTAGCTATTTTTTTGTTGCAGTTGTCATTGTTTTTTAGCTGGCCCAGGCCAGATTCGAACCCACCACCCTCAGTGCACATGGCCAGTGCCATAACCACTGTGCTACAGGCGCTCAGCCAAGGTTTACTCTTAAAGTGTATAATTCAGGGATTTTAAAAATATTTTCACAAGGTTCTGGAATCATCACCACTATCCATCTAACTATCTAACTGCAAAACATTTTAATCATCCTGGCAGGGAACCCATGTCAGTTAGCAATCCCCTTTCTATTCCCTCAATTCTTCCATCTCCTGACAATCATTTGTCTGTATGGATTTTGCTATTTCATATAATTGTAATAATGTGGCCTTTTATATCCGATTTCTTTCACTTTAGCATGATGCTTTCAAAGTTCATCTGTGTTGTGGCATGTATCAGTTGATTTTTTTTTTTTTTTTTTTTTCTTGAGACAGAGTCTCAAGCACTCGCCCTGGGTACAGTGCAGTGGTGTCACAGCTCACAGCAACCTCCAACTCTTGTGTTTAAGTGATTCTCTTACCTCAGCCTCCCAAGTAGCTGGAATTACAGGCACCTGCTTCAATACCCGGCTATTTTTTGGTTGTAGTTGTCATTGTTGTTTGGTGGGCCCAGGCTGGATTCAAACAGCTCTGGTGTTGTGGCTGCCACCTTAGCTGCTTGAGCTACAGGTGCTGAGCCTATCCGTTGATTTTTTTCTTCTTACCAGATATTTTGTAATATCACAGGGGGATCACAGTTTCTTTATATGGTCGTCAGTTGATGGCCAAAAAAGGGAAATAACACAGATGTCCTGTTACGAATAATACTGCATTCTGAGACAGGTTTTTGCAGGGCATATGCTTTCAGTTCTGTAAGAAATACTCAGTTCTTTTAGTAATATTTACTAGACGGAGAGTTGGGGGGTTATATGTAACTTTACATTTAGTTTTTTTGAGGTTTTACCAAAGTATTTTGCAAAGTGGTACAGCATTCTGTATTTCCACCAGGAGTTTGTAGGTCTAGCAGTTTTTCCATATTCTTGTTACGGTCCATCTTTGATAAAAGCCGTTATTGTAGGTATAAAGTATATTTTACTATGATTTTGATTTGCATTCTTCTGATGGGTAATTATATTGAGCATCTTCCCATATGCTTTTTGACCATTTGTCTTGCTCTATTCTTGACCTGCAGAATATCTTGGGCCTCAGATCAAAATTCAATTGGATCCTCTTCCTGCTGAGAATCCCCTGATGAACATTGAGGTTGTTGAGGTCCTCACACTGAACCAGGAGGTAGCTGGTGCCCGGAATGCCCAGATTTGTGCGCTCTATGCTGAAGATGGGGTCCTGAGTCCTGACATTCTCAAGGAGCCAGTACAACAGCTGGGCAAGCATCCAGCTGATCCTGAGGCTGCTCGTCAGAAATTTCGGCAGTTTCATTATGAGAATGTGGTAGGTCCCCGAGAAGCCCTCACCCACCTTCGTGAACTCTGTCACCAGTGGCTGGAGCCTGACGTTCACTCCAAGGAGCAAATGCTGGAGCTGCTGGTGCTAGAGCAGTTCCTGGGTGCATTACCTGAGAAACTCCGGACATGGGTGGAATCACAGCACCCAAAGGACTGCGAAGAGGTGGCAGCCTTGGTGGAGGATGCGACTTGGATATCTGAGGAGGAAGGTGAGTGCAGTGGAAGGGTAGGTAGGTGTGCTGCTCCATGTGGGTGTCTTAGAGGACTCTGCAGAAGAGAGAACTTCAAGCTTCCTGGGAGAGTCAGGGGAAGTGTAGTGCACACTCTATGCAGACCAAAGACATCTGTGTCCCCATGTCAGAGCTGTTGAAATTCCTGGGTAGGTTCCAGCACTATATTCTCCAAGGAGCCCTCCAGAGGCTCCACTGAAAGCTTCCAGATAAAGTGCTTCTTTTTTTTCCATTTGGGATCCCTTCTGTACCACGATTGCTTTATTACTTGGTAAGACAAACAAAAGTCTTAAGCTCTCAGAGCCTGCAGTCTGGCAGGAGAGAGGGATTTAACAAATGAATGTGCATGTGATGATGGTGGGATCACGATGAGTTTGAGAGTCCTCTTGGAGCTCATGGAGGCTGAGTCAGTGGAGGTGACACCTGGCCATGTAAAGAAAAGGCAGGAAGAATGAGCATTGCTTATTAGGGCCTAAGATAGAATAGATCACAGTATGTGCAAAAATCATGGATAAATTGGGTAGGTTGGTACAGGAAGGGAGCAGGGGACTGAGCTGGCACAGCCTGTGGAGGGCCCTGTGATGGTTTGTGTGCTGTTCTAAAGATATAGAAAAGATAAAGCGATGGGAATTGATCTCTGAGTTCTGAAGGCGGGGGCCACAGTGAGACTTGAGACAGGTACAGGTATTCCTGCCTGTAATCCCAGTACTCTGGGGGGAGGATCTCTTAAGCTCAGGAGTTGCAGAATAGCCTAAGCAAGAGTGAGAGTACATTTCTACCAAAAAATAGAGAAAATTATCTAGTTGTTGTGGTAGGTGTCTGTAGTCTCAGTTACTTGGGAGGCCAAGGCAGAAGGATTGCTTGAGCCCAGGAGTTTGAGGTTGTTGTGACCTAAGCGGATGCTACAGCACTCTAATCAGAGTAATAGAGACTGTCTCTCTCAAAAAAAAAAAAAAAATTTGCTTTGAAATATCAAGCAGGGACAAAAAAAACAAGAAGAAATGTATCATGCTGAATATGGTGGGTGATCAACGGAGGACAGAAAGGAGAGTATAAGCATAGTGGCTACTTTGAGCTATCCCCCCATCCTCCCAAGAGAGGTTGCTGGCTGGGGAGAGCACACATGTGAGTTTTACAGAGTATGGATGCTTCTGCATTGTGTACCTCCATGTTCCATGTTAATATGTATCCAGAAGATGTTTCTGAAGTGAATGAATGATTAACTGGTTGATGTTTATGATTAAGGGGAAAGGAGGTATCCTATAGAGGAGATGGTGGGATTCTAAGAACAGGTAATCCTGGAGAAGCTGTGGTGGGAGGGTGGTGGGGAAGGCAGATGCAGAGTTGGGGTGCTGTGGTCTTCAGAACAATTGTCACAAAGGTGTCTGTGTCCTCATTCCTGCACCCTGTATATCTATTATCTTAACAGGGACAAAGGGATCTTGGAGATATGATTAGGTTAAGGGTCTTGAGATGTGAGAGTGGGTTAGATTATATGGGTGGGTCTAATGTCATTGCAAGGTTCTTTTGTTTTTTTTTAAAGAGACAATTTTATCGCCCTCGGGAGAATGCCGTGGCGTCACAGCTCACAGCAACCTCCAACTCCTGGGCTTAGGCGATTCTCTTGCCTCAGCCTCCTGGGTAGCTGGGACTATAGGCACCTGCCACAATGCCCAGCTATTTTTTTGTTGTTGTTGCAGTTCGGCTGGAGGCCGGGTTTGAACCCACCACCCTTGGTATATGAGGCCGACGTCCTACTCACTGAGCCACAGGCACCACCCCATTACAAGGTTCTTAAGAGAGGTGGGCCAGAGGATCAGAGTCAGAGAAATGTGATGACAGAAGAAGGGGTTATATGAGGAAGGGCCATAAGATTCATGTTTGGAATAGCCTCTAGAAACAGAAAAGGCCAGGAGTGGATTTTCCCCTAGAGCCTCTAAAAGAAGTCCAGCCCTGCTGACACATTGATTTAGCCCAGTGAGGTACATACCATACCAGACTTATGATCTCTAGAACTGTGAGCTAACAAATCTGCTCATTTGAGCCACCTAGTTTGCAGCAGTTTATTACACCAGTAATAAACTAAATATAGGTTCCAGCCAGGCGCAGTAGCTCGCACCTATAATCCTAGCACTCTGGAAGGCCAAGGTGGGTGGATTGCCTGAGCTCATGAGTTCGAGACTAGCCTGAGCCAGAGCAAGACCCCATCTCTAAAAGTAGCTGGGTGTTGTGTCGGGTACCTGCAGTCCCAGCTACTTGGGAGACTGAGACAAGAGAATCATTTGTAACCAAGAATTTGAGGTTGCTGTGAACTATGATGCCACGGCACACTAACTAGGGCAACATAGTGAGACTCGGTCTCAAAAAAAACCAGGATAGAACATTGCATTATTCAATGTATTTCTTTCTAGCATAAGTTTCTTTCTTTTTTGAGGCAGAGTCTCAATTAGTTGCCCTAGGTAGAGTGCCCTGGCATCATAGCTTGCAGCAACCTCAAACTCTTGGGCTCAAGCAGTCCACTTGCCTCAGCCTCCCAGGCACATGGGGCCTGGCTATTTTTAGAGATGGGGGTCTCGCTTTTCCTCAGGCTGGTCTCAAACTCCTGAGCTCAAACAATCCACCTGTCTTGTCCAGGTGAGACTCTGTATCAAAACAAAGAGAGAAAGAAAGAAGTACAGCTACCAAGGAGATAGCTGTGGAGTTCCTTATATCCAAGTCAGTGAGTTTATCCTGTGTTTAACCTCACAGATGGATGAAATCAATATCAGAGAAAACAGAAGTCTTCCAGGAAACCCTCAGAATCCCTCTCTTAGTGATGATTGCATCACTTGGGACTCTTAGGTGTAACTGCCACAAAACCCTTTCGTAGAATGGCTCAGGGAGGAGGAAAGTTTATTGAAAAACTTCTTGGATGATCTAGCATCAGACACAGCTGAACCCAGGAGCTCATAGTATCCTCAGAACTCATCTTCTCTCCCATATGTCACCTTTTTTGCCCTTGGTTGGCTTCACCCACAGGCAGTCTGTCTCTCTGTGGGTCCTCCCATTGTGGAATTTCTCTTTCCCAAACATTCCAAAGCCTGTTGCCTCTGGTTGTTTGGTTGTGGGTTGTGTTCATCCCAGATGCAATCACTGGCCAGGCTAGGTTACATCAGGTACCCCTTGATATTGCAAGTGGAGCCAGTATGATACAAGCTTGCAAAATGTGTGGTGCCATGTAAAGAAGATCACAAGAAGGAGCCATGGTTGACGGGTCATGGGGCATGATGGGCCTGTTTTCTAAGATGGAAGAAAGTTGATGAAGTTCGTGTCAGGATTGATACATGTCCTGAACGCTGGGGAAGTCCATGAGGTGGCAGGAGTGATGGAAGAAAGGAGTGCCCACATGGGCAGGGTGGAGGGCTTGGATGCTAGAAATGGGGGCTTAGATTCACAGAAGGCATGAGGCAGCCATCTCATCGGGGCTGGGGCCCAAGATAGTCCCTAGAGAGGGACAGAGTGGGACCAGGAGTCTCAGCAGTGGGAGCACTGCTCCCTGTGGCCTGTGCAGAGTAAAGCATATTGTACCCATCCAGATGTGGGCAGACAAGTACTTTGAAAAGAGCAGAGGGGCTGATCCCGGGAGAAGAGAAGGCAGGACCAGGGACATCACAGGGTGTAGCAGAATGCTGGTGTGCGATAGCAGAGATAGGCTGCCCTTGCCCTTCTGAAGGATGACCATACCTACTGATGTCCTCCCAGCAGCACCTGCCCAGCCTTCACAGGACCCCACCTGCTATCTCAAGGTCCCTGCCCAGCAGGAAAAGAAGCAGCAGAAGGCTACAGCCATCCAGCCAGAGATGGTCCTGCCTGAGGTAAGTGGGGAAAATCACCCTCTTCTGGTCCCAGCATCCCTTGTGAAGCAGGCCCACACTTGAGGCTTTCCACAGGTTGAGCCATTCCAAATCTCAGCTCTTAGGTCTGTGCTGGACTGTAGCAACCTGAATGTGAAGAGAATCCCTGCCCTCTAGCCACAGTGGCATCACTAGAGAGAGGGCATGGTGACCTGGGAGTTGAGGCATGAGACAAGGGAGAGGACTGACCAAATGTTTACATAGACTTGAGAGATAGAACAACCTCAGGCTAGGGGTGTGTGGACATTTATATCCCAGTTAAGAGTGAGAGAGCCCTCATCCTTCAGAAATGCACACTTAGGTGTTCATGCATGTCTGGGATTTGTTTCTGAATAACCCAGAGCTAGGGTCTGGGTAACACAGGTAGGTCCTGTCTTGCTGATCATCAGGGTAAGGGTGTGTATGTGGCATTGGTCAGAATTATTTGCAAGTGACTGATACTGACTCAAGCATACAAGTAAATTTATTGGCTTTCATGTATTCTGGATTAGGCTTAAGGCAAGGCTGCATCCAGGTGCTTTCAGGTGATGAAAAGAATCCCTGACCATCTCCAGTCTCATGGCTCTGCTTTCTCTCATTCCTTCTCAGGAAGGCTGTGTCCCATGTGGGCAAGATGCCTCTCATCCAAGCAAAGCAAATTGGAGGTGATCTCATCTTCCCAGAAAGGACCAATCATAGCACAGCCAGAGTGACTGTCCTACTCTAGCTCAAGTGGGGAAGTAGTATTCATACAAGGAGAAGGTTCTGCAGTGGTCAACCCAGAACAGAGTAGATACAGATGTGGGTAAAGGGGAATAGCTTGCATATCTTGTGGCTCTTTGTGAAGTAGGAGCTTTGGTTCCTGGAGAAAGGGACCCAGTAGACCTCTTTAGCCACAAATGGGTATCTCTAAACAAATCCCCAAAGCAGGAGAGTCCCTAGCACAATGGGCTTTGTAGGAATACTCAGCCAGCTTTTCTTCTGCCCCCATTAAGAACCCTCCTGAGCAAACAACACATGTGACTTTACAGGAACCAGTCACTTTCCAGGATGTTGCTGTGGACTTTACCCGGGAGGAGTGGAGGCTGCTGGGCCCAACACAAAGGACTGAGTACCATGATGTGATGCTGGAGACATTTGGGCACCTGGTCTCTGTGGGTAAGGCCAAACCTTCCCTTTCCCTGTCCTAGGGCTGATCTTCCTTAAGGACTCCGAGTTAGGGTTTCCCCTTCTCTGGGCTGAGAACTAGGACTGATTATGCCATCAAGGCACCTTTGATTCATCCTGGGTCTTTAACTGGGACTCTAAACATGGAAGGGTGGGACACTGAATGAAGAGAGACAGACTCATGTCTGACCGCACTGTGTGAATAAGAGAATAGGACCTTGGAGAGCCAGGGCAACAGTCTCTTTCCTTGCATTGCCCCATATTCACCAAACTCAGTGTTCCTCTCTTTGCTGCTTCACTGCTTTTCAGTCACTCTTCAGATTACATGACTCTACCTGGAAAAACAACTGAATTTTGAACAATTACGCATGTTATGCTGTCAAGTCCATCCTAACACTTTCTGTGCTATCACATGTTTTGTTTCTTTCAGGATGGGAGACTACCCCGGAAAGTAAGCAGTTAACTCCAAATTCTGACATTTCTGAGGGAGAACCAGCCCACAGCCTGAAAGTACAAGAATTCTCAAGGGATTGTGCCACATCTTCCACCTCGGGAGATGTCTTGCAGCATGTGGACCTGAACGTCCCAGACAAAGTTTTGAAGCAAGCGGGGTCTTCTCTGGAAAAAGTCCTCCCTCAGATGGAGCCTTGTGAAAACCCCAAGTCCCAGGCAAACACTTGTCTTGACACAAGTCAGGTTTTGCTCCAGAAGGTGTCTCCTAAAAAACGTTTGCACAGACGTGGCTCACAGGTTAAGAACATCAAACATAATTCACATATAAAACATCAGAATCATTGTGAAAGGCAAAAGACCAAAGAAGGCAGTGGTTGTAGGAAAACCTTCAGCCGGAGTGCTAAGCAGATTACATTTATAAGAATTCACAAGGGGAGCCAAGTTTGCAGGTGCAGTGAATGTGGTAAAATGTTTCGGAACCCAAGATACTTTTCTGTGCATAAGAAAATCCACACTGGGGAGAGGCCATATGTGTGTCAGGATTGTGGGAAAGGATTTGTTCAGAGCTCTTCCCTTACACAGCATCAGAGAGTTCATTCTGGAGAGAGACCATTTGAATGCCAAGAGTGTGGGAGGACCTTCAATGATCGCTCAGCCATCTCCCAGCACCTAAGAACTCACACTGGAGCTAAGCCCTACCCATGTCAGGACTGTGGAAAAGCCTTCCGCCAGAGCTCCCACCTCATTCGGCATCAGAGGACTCACACTGGGGAGCGCCCATATGTGTGCCACAAATGTGGAAAGGCATTCACCCAGAGCTCACACCTTATTGGGCACCAGAAAACCCACAATAGGACAAAGTGGAAGAAGAAACAGCCTATGTCATAGCTCTCAAGCCAGTTGAAGAGACAGTGCCTTTTCAACTTGATCCTGCAATAGAACATGCATTTGGATGGTTGGGAATTGGGACTGAATGTGAAAGAAGCAGAGGGAGGACATTCCCCAAACCAAAGAACCATTGGGGACACCACCATTCTTTGAATTAGAGTAAAGAAAATGAGTTGTCAATGTAATTGGGAAAAAGATTTAATTTTTCAATCAATTGATGTGCTGCTCTTTGCTCATTCTTTAGTCATTAAAAGTTAGGTTAGTGGCAGTGTCCATAGCTCTGCGGGTGGCAAGCTGGCCACATACACTAAGGCAGGTGGGTTCGAACCTGGCCTGGGCCAGCTAGACAACAATGATAAGTGCAACAACAACAAAAAGGCACCAGTGGCTAGAGCGCTGGCCACATGCACCCAAGCTGGCAGGTTCAAACCTGCCCAGCCAGCTAAACAATGTGACAACTGCAACAACAACAAAAAATAGCCAGGCATTGTGGCAGGTGCCTGTGGTCCCAGCTACTTGGGAGGCAAAAGAATCACTTAAGCCCAGGAGTTTGAGGTTGCTATGAGCTATAATACCACAGAACTGGCAACATAGTGAGACTCTGTCTCAAAAAATGATAAAAATAAAAGTTATATTAGTAAAATCTGAAAATGCTTGTAATTTATTTTTTTTTTTTTTTTTTGAGACAGTCTCACTTTGTCACCCTTGGAATAGTGCCCTGCATCATAGCTCACAGCAACTTCAAACTGTTTGGCTCATGTGACCCTGTTGTGTCAGTTTTTCCTTTTTAGTAGAGACAAAGTCTCACTCTTGCTTGGGGTGGTCTCAAACTCATGAGCTCAAGCAATCCACCCACCTCAGCCTCCCAGAGTGTTAGTATTACAGACATGAGCCACCCCACCCAGCCAAAAATGCTTATGAATTTAAAAAGACAGGTACTTAATAATCTGTGCACTGATTTTTGTATCCACAGTAAAAATTTGAGTATGTGGACAAGGACTTTAAAAGGAATGTGGTTAAACTATGTATTTCTGTATAGAATCTCTTTCCTTGGCCGGGCATGGTGGCTCACTCCTGTAACCTGAGCACTGTGGGAGGCTTAGGCAGGTGGATTACTTGAGCTCACAGGTTTGAGACCAGCCTGAGCAAAAAAGTGAGACCCCCATCTCTACTAAAAATAGAAAACCTGAGGCAAGAGGATCACTTGAACCCGAGTTGGAGGTTGCTGTGAACTATATGACACTACAGCACTCTATCCAGGGTGACAGCTTGATACTCAAAAAACAAAATAACAACAAAAAACTCCTTCATCTACTTAAATACCCTTACAGTAATGTTTTCATATTTAAAATAACACTGAGAATGGAAAACTTCTCAAACAATAAAATTCTATAAAATTTTTTAATTAAAGTAAGCAACTGGCTCAGTGCCTGTAGCTCAGTGATAAGGGCGCCGGCCACATACAGTGGGGCTGCTAAACTATAACTACAACAAAAAATAACTGCAGGTGTTGAGGGTGCCTGTAGTCCCAGATATTTGGGAGGCTCAAGCAAGAGAATCGCTTAAGCTTAAGAGTTGGAGGTTGCTGTGAGCTGTGATGCCACAGCACTCTATCAAGGGCGACATAGTGAGACTCTGTCTAAAAAAAAAAAGCAACATTAAAGGGAAGATTGCCAGATATTTTTAGCAAATTCAGTACCTTGGGCCTAAAGTTCTACCTTTGTTGGGATGACTAGTTCATTCCACTGTAGGGTATTATACAGTGTTGTACAGAGAAGGGAATCCTTGAAGAACCCAGAGGGCTAGAAAGTCCAGGCAAGTATGTCTTGCTTTCTGGGATTATACATTTATTTTGTTTCCATTTTTCCTAAGACCCCTACCAGGGAGGTAATGGCTCTGTCCAGGTGTCAGCTAGGAAGTTAAACAACAGTACATTGGCAGCATTAAGGTAAAATACCCATATTAAATATTCTCCAATTCACACAGCCTGTACAGCACATGCCCATTCAATCCCTCCACAGCTGCACATATATTGAGTTCTGCATGACACTTAGAAACACCCTCTTAAAGCTGGACAAAAAATACTTACATTCAACAGATGTTGAGTGCTGCTCTGCATAGCTCCTTAAGAGTCCTTGGGGTCATGCCTTCTAAGGTGAGGGCATCTTCTTTCTCCGCAGAGGTCAACAGCTTTTGGTGACATAACCAAAGTAGACTCCTTGAGCCCAAATGCCTGAAGAATGACAGTGGTGTAACTTTTTCCACACTGAGTATAGGGATTGTGGCTGCTACATTGTTTCTTTGTTTTAAACCTCTCCCCTCTTATAGCTACATTGTTTTAAAAACCTTAAACACCTAATAGAGCCCCTGTTTCAATGATTCAGATAGTAGAATATCTGTATTGAACTTGCCCAGGGATGTGTTAGTGGCATATGCTGTTCAGAACTCTACAATATCACCCCTCAAGAATGAATCAAAGAGTAGCACCTTTGAGATCAGAACTTGGTAATCTTTTATGCCATGATTCTCATTCCTAGAAGGGGTAAGTTGAAGGGGGTAGGGGTAACCAGATGAGGGAGTCTTGGTGCAAGGAATGAAGAGGCTTGACACAGTCTGTGTTGGGGGGACTAAAGAACTCTGGGAGGAGCCCTCCCAAGTAAACCTCAGGTCCATATTATTATAAAACAGGAGGAAGTAGAGAAAAGCTGCTTCCCCACTGGCGCAGTGGCTCATGCCTGTAATCTCAGCAATTGGGAGGCTGAGGCAGGCGGATTGCCTAAGTTCACAAGTTCAAGACCAGCCTGAGCCAGAGCAAGACCCTGTGTCTAAAACATACTGGGGCATTATGGTAAGCGTCTATAGTCCCACCTACTTGAGAGGCTGAGGCTAGAGAATCTCTTAAGCCCAAGGGTTTGAGGTTACTGTGAGCTGTGACCCAGAGGCACTCTGCCAAGGGTGACAAAAAAAGCTACTTGCCTGACATTAGCACTGATTAGGGAGGATATGAAAATGGTCAGATATAATGTCTCCACCTTTGTTTTTACAAAACCACAGACTTTGAGCCAACCTCTGCCTCCAGCATCAAAAGATTGGGGGGGGAGGCAGTGCCTGTGGCTCAGTGAGTAGGACACCAGCCCCATATACCAAGGGTGGCAGTTTCAAACCCGGCCCCAGCCAAACTGCAATAAAAAAAAAAAAATAGCCAGGCATTGTGGCGGGCACCTGTAGTCCCAGCTACTCGGGAGGCTGAGGCAAGAGAATCGGCTTAAACCCAAAAGCTGGAAATTGCTGTGAGCTGTGACAGAACAGCACTCTACTGAAGAGAACAGACACTCTCTCTCTTAAAAAAAAAAAAAATCTTTGGAATCTAGAGGATCTTTGCCATAATATTACTGCCACACCTTACATACACATTTTCTCTTGGAGGGCAGTGTTCTGATATCCTGCATATACACAACTTACCCACCAGTCTCATGATTCTTTCAAGTAGGAAGCAAATTTGATGCTAAAGATAAGGGGTCAAGGTTCAGCGCCTGTGGCTCAAGCAGCTAAGGCGCCAGCCACACACCTGAGCTGGCGGGTTCAAATCCAGCCCAGGCCCACCAATCAACAATGACAGCTGCAACCAAAAAATAGCCAGGTGTTGTGGTGGGTGCATGTACTCCCAGCTACTGGGAAGGTGGAGGCAAGAGAATTGCTTGAGCCTAGGAGTTGGAGGAGGTTGCTGTGAGCTGTGATGCCACAGCACTCTACCCAAGGCAACAGCTTGAGGCTCTGTCTCAAAAAAAAGATCCGGGGTCAATTTCCCCTACAGTAAGTCAAATGCTTTGGTGATGGCTTCAGGAACTGAGGTGATGACTTGAGCTGGGAGATAAGGTAGGAGCAGGCAGGGATGAGAACGTTCTAGGCTGTGGGAGAGCTCAATGGGACTAGAAAGTACAAGGCCATTGGGCCCATTCCAACTTCTTCATCTCATAGCTGGCACCTGGGTTGAGGTGGAGCCAAAGCAAGGTTTAGTTGTCCTTGGGTTCTGAAAGGGACCATCCAGAGAGCCAGGGTTCCACTAGAACCAGGTAGATGCAGCATGGTCTTTTGTAATCCATTGTAAGGAAGTTACATGGTGTCACCTATGCCAGTCTATAAGTCACTCACTAAGGCCAGCCCAGACTCAATGGGAGAGGAGTTAAATTCAGTCTTTTGAAGAGTGAGTAGCAAGGTTAGGGAAAACAAGAGAGCATAGAGGCCATCTCTGGATAAGAAAGTCCACAAGAATGGACCAGCTTTTGCCTTTAAATACCCACTTCTGCATGCAAGGCAGGACAAGGAAGGCAGAGTGCACATGTGGGAGCTGACACTCTGGACACAGTTAAATGTGGCTTCAAGGTTGGGTCTGTACCTCACTGGGACTGTGATTTTCAAAAAAGGGGATTAATGCCAAAAAGGTCCAGATGTGACGAGTTCAGTATACTGTTGACAGGTACATGATTAATTCCAGTACTTCCACTTACTTGCTAAACAAACTTTTTTTTCTTTGTTCCTTTGTAGCTGATTTTACTATAAAGATTATTTATACATCTTGGATCCAGCCAGTTGACAAGATTAATTTTAGTAGGTTTTGCTGAAATTTCTTGGATTACCAGTCTTTTTAGAGATAATTTTATGATGTTTCTCATGCTTTCATTTTTTTTTTTTTTCTGCATACAAAGTCAGGGAAGATGGTTTTTTTTGTTGTTGTTGTTTGTTTGTTTGTTTGTTTGTTTGTTTTTGAGACAGAGTCTCACTATGTTGCCCTTGGTAGAGTGTAGTGGTGTCACAGCAACCTCCAACTCTTGGGTTTAAGAGATTCTCTTGCCTCAGCCTCCCAAGTAGCTGCGAATACAGGAGCCCGCCACAACACTCCACTATTTTGTTGTTGTTGTTTAGCAGACCTAGGCAGGGTTTGAACCTGCCAGCCCTGGTGTATGTGGCTGGTGCCCTAACCACTGAGCTCTGAGCGCTGAGCCAAAGATAGATTTTTTTTTTTTTTTTGAGACAGTGCCTCAAGCTGTCACCCTAGATATAGTGCCGTGGCATCACAGCTCACAGCAACCTCTAGCTCCTGGGCTC
The DNA here is from genome assembly GCA_963574355.1 of Loris lydekkerianus. NCBI lineage: Eukaryota > Metazoa > Chordata > Mammalia > Primates > Lorisidae > Loris > Loris lydekkerianus. The sequence continues at coordinate 136,900 of CAUYPK010061876.1, forward strand.
AAGCGATTCTCCTGCCTCTGCCTCCCAAGTAGCTGGGACTACAGACTCCTGCTATAAGGCCTGGCTATTTTTTGGTTGTAGTTGTCATTGTTGTTTGGAAGTTCTGGCCTGGATTTGAACCCACCAGCTCTGGTGTATGTGGCTGGCGCCTTAGCCGGTTGAGCTACAGGTGCTGAGTCGACTGTTTAGTTTCTTTTTTTTTTTTTTTTAGTTTCATTTCACATAAGTTTTATTATGAAATTGACAGTGTTACATATGCCTTTCTAGGTTCATCTTCTGACAACATTCTCTTTAGCTGCTCACCACTTGCAGCTGGTTTCCTGACCCGGAATGGATGATGGATAATTCTAATTGGAAACATGAATACCCTTTTTGAAGTTCCCATTGATTTGTTTTTGTCAGCTAACATACTGTAAATGGCAATGCTCTTTTCTGTTCTTGCAAAAATCTATATGGATGAAAGGCAACAATTCCAGAATGTGCTTATTATTCCCCATTGAACAATAAGACAAGAGTTGATTTATGATGTCAAAATAACATGGGTGAAAGTGCTGATGATGGTAAATTTTTCCTCCATTTTTACTGGAGTTAATTTAGCTCTCAGAATAATTTTCTCTTGATACTTATTATATTGATGATTTCTCTTTCTAAAAGGTAGGAAATTTTTGTTTGTCCCTCCTCCCCACTTTTTTTTTTTTTTTAAACACTTTCATTGTTGTGTGTACTATTGAAATTCCCAATTCCCTCATTTGATTTCTTCATGAGTGTCAGTTTGGTATCTCTGCTTGTTCAGTAAATCCACTGCTCATTAGTTAAGCTTACTTCTTATATTCACTATAAAAAAAGGAAATATTCACTAAATAAAAAAGGATATAAAGAATTTTAAAAGGTCAATTTGTAAAAATAATCTCAATAAACCTTTTGAATAGGTCAAGGATATTTTATGACTTAAAAAAATTCTGGCATCAGAATAGCTAGTTATAACTAAAGTTTGTATATTATTCCTGTATTTCCTTTCATTCAACATTTATCCTGTAACAGGTCTGTTATAACACCTTTAATGAGATATCTCACAGTCACCTGCAGGGTGGGCTCACCCTCCCCGGAATGACTAATAATCCCGACTTGTTAACTACAAGTGTCCCTGGTGGTCTTTGGCTAGAGGCCATTGCCGGGGAAAGTTAAGGATTCTGCCAGAGATGTCCTTAAAGGACAGGGGAGATTGGACAGCACAGAGTTGAAGGCAGTTATTGGGAATACAATTTGACTATTTCATGCTGGTGTCCTGTCCAGTTCACAATATTCAGAAAACTGGTTATGCTATCTTACTCAGTTTGCTGAAACTGAAAATAGGAGAACAAACTCCAGTCTAGCTGCAATCTACAAATTTCATATTGGTCATGTCGAAATTAATTGGATGTGGCTATCTGTTGCTCATTAATGTGCTTGAACAACTACAAAATATTTTTGAAAATGAAATTTAGCCTTGAGACAATGCAAAAGCATGACCACATCAGGTCCTCACAGGCAGAGGTGAGGGCTTTTATTTCTTCTACTTCTAATCTAAATCTGCCTTTGTCCCCATTTTTATAATACTTCTGTAATGACTTGCTTTGGTGTGCAAAACATACTTAAAAATTGTTTCCAATGGTAGCTGCAAATAGACAAACAAAAAAATTTGGAAGAGCCAAACTGGATTAAAACTATGACCAGTAACTTAATCCTTCTTTACATGCAAGTAATCTTTCTTTTGGAAGTGAGGAGAAAAGAGTCTCAGTTTGTCACCCTTGGTAGAGTGCTATAGGGTCATAACTCACAGCAACCTCAAACTGTTGGGCTCAAGTGATCCTCTAGCCTCAGCCTCCCAAGTAGCTGGGACACCCACCACAGTGCCCAGCTATTTTTTAGACACAGGATTTTGCTCTTGCTCAGGCTGGTCTTGAACTCCAGAGCTCAAACAATCATCTGCCTTGGCCTCCCAGAGTGCTAGGATTGCAGGTGTGAGCTACTGCATCTGGCCTGCATGCAAGTAATCTTAAATTTTCTCACTCCTGCATATTCTACTTGTCTCTTTCCCTCACTTCCTAATAAATGAATGGATAAATACAAATTAAGGTAGTTTATTTTTAATCTGGGGTGTTTTCCCCTTTCTTACTTTTTTAAAAAAGCTATTCTGATACTCAATCTGGTACTCACCATCTCTCCCTAGTCTCAGTTCCATATTTTTTCCAATATAAAATACCATATATACTCAAGTATAAGCCGACCTGAGTATAAGCTGACCCCCTTAATTTTACTCTAAAAACTGGGAAAACTTAGTGACTTGAGTGTAAGATGAGGTGGAAAATGCAGCAGCCACTGGTAAATTTCAAAAATAAAAATATATACCCAAAACAATTACAATAATTGAGGAATCAGTAGGTTAAATGCTTTTCAATATTTATTGCTAAAGAAAAACTGTAAACTAGCAACAACAAGTTTAAAACTTTAAATAAAGTGCAGAAAGCCGTAGCTTAACAGGTAATCAAGCTAAATCACAATCACCGAATCAAGTAACCTGTATGACCCGAGTATCAGCCGAGTTCGGGTTTTTCCCGTACAAATTTTGTGCTGGAAAAACTCTACTTATACTTGAGTATATACGGTATTTAACTCTCTCAATACCTGTTAAGATGGCTTAGCGGGAGGTAAAGGACATTTGAGAGCATTTGGAAAGACCTGAAAGTTTCAGGTGGTTATAGCAGATATTTCTAGATTTTCTGCTCTTGAGGCCACAAAGCTCTCCATGGCTTTAGGCTTCTATTTTGAGAATGAGTGCATTACAGAGACACTGCCCGGGTTCTCCTCCCCATCCCATTCCCTTCCCTCACCGGAGTTCTTGCCTATGTAGTTGTCTGGGTCTCTATGTCTGATTTAAAACTTCATATAAATGGTGTCACGCCCAGCCTGTTTGTCCACAGCCCTTGTGGCTCCCACCTGGCCATGCCCTGGAGAGTTGATTGAGGTGGACTTGTAGGTGCCCTGCTTTCCTGCATTAGAGCACTTGCCTGAGCCACACAGCTCCCTGCAGTTGGGACTAGAACCCGGGTTCCTGCCTCTGTGGTGGCTTTCTGGTGTCACACTTACTGTTTTGTGCCCTGTTGAGTTCAACCACTTGCCGGTGTTTGATTGAGGGAGGGCAGGTCCAGTCTCTGTGTCTTATTTTGTCTCCTTCCTTGTGTTGCTGGCATTTGGCCTGTCCCCGTGGGTCCCTGTCCCCTTGTCTGCTGCCCTCTTTTCCTGACACTTGAGAGGCAGGTTTTTAGGGACCCATGCCATCTTGCCTTTTTTTTTTCTCCTCCCGGGGTAGCAGTTATGCTTTTATTTCTTCTCCTCCCCTTCCTCCTCCTCCTCCTCTATTACTTCTTGATGAATCTTATATGTAATGACAGAAAGCTACTGTGAATTCGGGAGTGCTTCTAAATGAATTTATATTTTAGGGCTCACAGCAGCATCTTATACCATTTGGAAGCTAGTTTCCCTCTGCAAGATGGGCTGCGCTCCAGGTGTGAGGCTGGGGCTGCATGTAGAGTTTTGGAAGAGGCCAGAGGTAGAGTATCAAGGTGAACCCTACTTGGTCAGGCCCATTCCTGTGTCCCAAGGGCAGCCAGCAGGGTCCCAGTTATGTGGCCCTTGTCCCCACCTGTCTTCCCTGCTCTTACCTTTTCCTCTTTCTGCCCTGGCTTTCAGACACTTAGATGTGTGGCAGCCTGCTGGTAGACCTCACTGTACTTGCTTTGGGCACATTTGTGAGACTTTTGGCTCTAAGGACATTAGGCGGATTCATAGGAGATGCCGATCAGCTCCCTGAAGAGCAGCAGAGCCTGCATCTGCAGGTGCTCACCAAGTATTGAATGTTGATGAAGGTGATGGTGAAGGTCTTTGTTTCTTGTTTTTAATTTTTTTTTTTTTTTTTTTTTAAAGAGACAGTTTCATTTTGTCGCCCTTGGTAGAGTGCGGTGGCATCACAGGTCACAGCAACCCCCCCCAGGTCTTGGGCTTAGGCGATTCTCTTGCCTCAGCCTCCCTAGTAGCTGGGACTACAGGTGCCCGCCACATTGCCCAGGTATTTTTTTGTTGTTGCAGTTTGGCCAGGGCAGGGTTCGAACCTGCCACCCTTGGTATATGGGGCCGGCACCCTACTCACTGAGCCACAGGTGCTGCCCTTTAATTTAATTTTTTTTATGTTTTTTTTTTTTTGCAGTTTTTTTTGGCCGGGGCTACGTTTGAACCTGCCACCTCCGACATATGGGGCTGGCGCCCTACTCCGTTGAGCCCCAGGCGCCGCCCATTTAATTTTATTTTATGTAAGAGATGGGGTCTCACTCTTGCTCAGGCTGGTCCTGAACTCCTGAGCTCAAGCGATCCACCCCCCTCAGCCTCCCAGAGTGATAGGAATATAGGCATAAGCCACTGTGCCTGGCTGTGGTGAGGGTCTTTGGATAGGGATCCAGCGGCCAGTCTAGCAGGAGACGTTCACAAATGCTGAAAGGCTGGGGGGTGATGGTCCAGCCCACGGTGTTAATTCCGGGGGCCAGGGCAGAGGCCTGTTTGGCTCCCTGGGAAGCAGAGCTGTGCCCTGGAGTCAGGAGGCCAGGGAAGCTGGCTTTGTGATTGTTATTTGGTCAAAACCTAGGATGACCTTAGCCCCTGCCACGCCTCTTGCTCGGTGCCCACTCCCTGGGCTGGCGCTTCTGATTTCAGGCGGGTGAGGAGCCAGCACAGGCCTCCCTGCTCCCTATTAGGCAGCCCAGCTGTGTTTTGTCCTCTTTTGGTCAACTGCCCTCCTTCAGATTCCTCTCTCAAGGTACTAGCCATGCTGACACGTCCCTCCACACCCTGCCCCTTCCTCTCTGGAGGGCGAGGTTGTTGTGTTTGGCTGGGGCCCCTGCTTCAGAATATCTTAGAGAGTTTCTTATCCCCTTACGTGGGCTTGGGGACCTCAGAGGAAGTAAAACCTGCGCCTTGGTTTTCCTTCTTCTTCCAGTTCCCCAGCCCAGGGTTCTCTCTTGAGTGTTGGATGCCAGCAGTCTTAGCTGCAGAATCCTGGAGGGTGTGGATCTAGGCAGAGCCACAGGGCCTCCGGCTGGCCAAATTGTGGGGTCCAGCAAAGCTTCCACTTGCCTCTGCCCCCTTTCTGTTGGGACTTTGTGGGGTGCATTTGGAAGAGGGATAGTTACGGACACACTGTTACTTTTGAACTGTTAGGCCAGAGAACTGCTTGGCAGAAACCTGTCCTGTGCCTTGGGAGGATGAAAAAGGGTCGGATGTTATGTGCAGGTCCTCAGGAGACCCAGGCCTTGTGCTGCCTGTGGCCACTGTGTGATGCTGGCAAGCCACATCTGTGACCCAGGGAGCTGGACCCTCAGGTGGTGGTGCAGCTCAGATCATCATTTGGATCTGATCTGGAGGGTCTGAGGCAACGCATCGTCCTGTGTTTCTGCCCTTTTGGGGACAGCAGAGTCCCCCATTTCTGGATGTTGATCCCTGCCCTAAAGCTAACTATTCTGCAAACACAGTCTTTTATCTTTAGGAGACTTCTGTGTGCTCAGCTTTTAAGAATTTGTTCTCACCCTCTAGGGAAGGTGTGGGTTGGGCCAGGTAAAAATGTACTTCCCTTGTAGAAGGACCCAGAAGCTTGTGCTGTGTGTGTCTTGGGCCTTGTGTTCACTCTGACTAGGGAAATGCCTGCTTAGGGCGTGGCCCTGAGTGGGAGGCCAGGTGCCTGGGTAGGGCAGGGGTGGGTGGGGAAGGCCTTATTTGGGGCTGGTGAAGGGTGCTTAGCTCTGCCTTCTAGCCTGGATGCTCCAGGTGTGGGCTGGGGTTGGATGCCTGCAGGGTGGAGGAGGACTGGGGACTGGGTGGCTCAGGAGGAATGGGAGAGCATCTCTGCCCACTGCAAGGTGGGCTGTTCATAATCGGCCTTTTGTGTAGGGTTGGCTAATCCCTACGCCTGGTATGAGGGAGGCCACCTGCTGTGGGCTTAGCAGGTCTAAGGAACTCGCAGAGACATGGAGCAAGGCTTTTAGCCTGGAATCTGTCCAAGGGATCAGTGCCAAAAGGCGGCCTTGTCTTTCACTTGTTTACTTTCAGAGCCCAGGTTTGGCCCTTCTCGCCCTTGTAACCAGTTTGAAGAAATCAAATCGTAGAATGCTTGGCCAAGCCAGAAGGGATGTACACTGTTGCCTACCCCAAACCCTTAGATAAAGAAACTGAGTTCCAGGCACGGTGCCCATGGCTCAGTGAGTAGGGCCTCAGCCACTTACCCTGAGGCTGGTGGGTTTGAGCCCAGGCTGGGCCTGCTAAACAACAATGACAACTACAACCAAAAAATAGCTGAGTGTTGTGGCGGGTGCTTGTAGTTCCAGCTACTTGGGAGACTGAGGCAAGAGAATTGCTTAAGCCCAAGAGTTTGAGGTTGCTGTGAGCTGTGACTCCACGGCACTCTACCAAGGTTGAGACTGTCTCAAAAACAAAACAAAACAAAACCTGAGTTCCACAGAGGTGATCTGATTTGTCTGCTGTGAGCTCATTCCTTGTAGGATACCTACAGATGGACATGGAGAGCAAGGCTCTGTGCTCCAAAGACACATGAAGCTGTGGGACTCTGGCAGTGTGTGGGTGGTCAGTTTCAGGTGCATGTCATTCATCTAGTGCAGCTGTACCCTGCCAGGGTGGAGGTGTGGACAGGTGGACCCTTGGATGATTGTGGCCAGCTCCTGAGTTTGCAATTTGCAGCTGCAGTGTGCAGTTGAGGAGGGGAAGGAGAAATGAGCCTGAGATGTAGACACAGCCTGGTGGTGGCAATGGTCTTCAGTGCTGGCTGAAGCCAGCACTTCCTCCCACACGCCCAGCCCTGTGACAAGTCCACAATGTGCATTATGCCAGTGAATCATCACAGCTACTGTATGAAGGAAGGGTACTTAGACATTTTCATTCCCACCTTACAGAAGGAACTGAGGTTTACAGAGATTAAATAATTTGCCCCAGTTTACACAGCGCTTAGGAGGGAAGCTGGGCTTTGACCCCAGGGCTGTCTGGCTAGAGCCCGCATTGCCACCTACTGCCCTGGCTGCTGCCTCTCTGTCGGGCATTGCTGAGGGGCATTGCTGCTGGAGGAGGGATGTCCCTCATTAGAGATGGAGCCCCAAACACCTCTCTCCTGATGGTCACATTCCTGTGTGCTCCTGAGGAACCAGGAAGTGGCCCCTCTCTGCCAGTGGAGACTAAAGGCCTAGGGCTGCATCGAGCAGTCGAGGTGCGGGCAGCTCAGGACCAGTGGGGCCCTTTAATGCATCCCTCCATACTATTGTTTTTCTCCTCCTTTCTTCCCTTTTTTTTTTTTCTTTTAGTTGTTGTTGCCCTAGGCTAGAGTGCCATGGTGTCATCATAGGTCACAACAACGAGCAACTTCAAACTCTTGGTCTCAAGCCCCAGCCTGTGGTGCCCACCACAATGCCTGGGTAGTTTTTTCTATTTTTAGTAGAGACAGAGTCTTGCTGTTGCTCAGGCTGGTCTCTGAACTCCTGAGCTTGAGTGATCCTCCCACTGTGGCCTCCCAGAGTGCTAGGATTACCAGTGTGAGCCACCAGGCCAGGCCTTTCTTCCCTTCTCTTGCCCCCTAGTGGCATCCCAGGCACTGGCCACCCCTAAGACAGTCTTGGGATGAGCTCTGCTGGGCCCTCCCTCTTCCTTGCCTTCCTTGGGAGCCTGCGTCACTTTTGCCAGCTACTCCAGAGTAGGTCCTCCTCTTGGTTGTGTCAAGGCTGGGTCAGTAGAAATGCTCCGGGCCTCAACAGCACCCCTGCCATACGGCTCCTGCCTTGGTGCAAGCTGGGTGTTTCACATGTTATTTTATTCCATTCCCACAACAAGTAGGAGGGATTAGCCCTATTTACAAGTGTGGAAATCAAAACCTTAAGAAGTTAAATAACTTTCTCAGGCTATTTTAGGGCAGACCAGACCCACCCCCAGGTCTGGGGCTGAAGTGCTACACTACCTGCCTCCCAGAATGAGCAGAAAATGGCAGCCTCCTCAAGAAAACAAAAACAAAGTCCCCAAATGATGACCACCACAACAGAACATTTCCCAGCCTGGCTGGGAGTGTCAACACTGCTGGCCTTAGAGAAAAGAGGCCACATGGAGAGCATTTTCCAGACTTGTAGCACTTCTGACCTATGACACTGTGGCTGGGTTTGGGCTGGGCCATTGCCCAGGCAGCTAAACACAATGATGCAGGGATAGCCAGAAGCCAGTCTGAGCCTGTCCCTTGAATCTGGTCTCAGGCCTCTGTGATTTCTTCTTTTCAGATAGATTTTCAGTGTCCATTGTTACCTGGACATGTTTATAGGGAGCCTGGAGAATAATAATGATTGAAGTTGTGTTAGGTACTAACTCTGCTGATGCTGTTTGTCTGATGCTCTCCTCAACTTCTTATGATCCGTGAAAGTACTAGGACAAGTGCCGCCCACGTACTAACCCACATAATCCTCACAACACCTCTGGGAGGTGAGCACTGGTATGCCCCATTTTACAGAAGGGTAAACTGAGACCCAGAGAAGTTTAGTAACTTACCCTGGAGATAGGGATCTGCAGGTAGCCTTTATTTCTGCCTGCAAAATTAGCACCTGTTACCTAGGGGATTCTTGGAAAGGTTGTCATGATAGAATGGATGGTGCTGAAATCCTGCCCTATGTGGGAAAGTTGCCTTTAAGTTAGAGGGATTGGTGTGATTTCCTGTGGGTGCATGAGGCCGGCAGAAGCCCTGAAGACACTTTGGCTTCCTGTAGCCACTTACTGTCTGGTTAGGGAAGCCCCCCTGTGCACAGAGCTGTCATGTGTAGGTGGAGTTCAGGGGCTCCCTATGGTCCAGGAGGGGCAGTGTCAGGAGCCCCCCACTAGCTGTTCCTTCCTTTGGGAGGCCAGCATTGCCTTTATGTTACAGTTGCCATTAGGTATTCAATAAAGAGAGCAGGCGATTTAGAATTTTTGTAAAGTTATCAACTCATTTTGGGGGGAAGGGGGTTGATTCTTATTTCTCTCTTATTTCACAATGATTGTTAACGGTATGGGTGAAGAAATGAATTTCTGGAAAATTCACATGCAGGAGGGTGGTGCCTGTGGCTCAGTGAGTAGGGCTGGCCCCATATACTGAGGGTGGCGGGTTTGAACCCGGGCCTGGACAAACTGCAACAAAAAATAGCCGGGTGTTGTGGCAGGCACCTGTAGTCCCAGCTACTTGGGAGGCTGAGGCAAGACAATCGCTTAAGCCCAAGAGCTGGAGGTTGCTGTGAGCTGTGATGTTATGGCACTCTATTGAGGGTGACAAAGCGAAACTCTGTCTCTAAAAAAGAAAAAAAAAAATCACACACAGGAGTAGAGAAACTAGTGTAGTGAATTCCCTTGTACCTGCTACCCAGCTTCAGCAATTAGCAACAGGCCTGCTTGTAATATTTAACCATCCGGGCCATCCATTTTATTGACACTGAGATTAGTGTGCTTGTATGAACTGCCAGGCTACTTTTTAAGTGAAAAAGGACAAACAGATGAAATTTTATAGTATGAACAAAATTCCACCCTTATGTTGCTGCTGTGCTGGGTGTGTGGCAGGTGCTCACCTGAGCATTTGAGCTAAATGCACTTGATAACTGGCCAGGTGGTATTGGGCTCCAGCCCAGGGTAGCAGGAAGGTTTCTGAAGGGCAGGTTCAACTGGATACATGAGATTCTCAAACATATACATAGGGGCTGAAGGCGCTGCAGGGGGCCACAGTACATCTGCTCAACTCACGTTTACTGTGGATTTTTTTTTTTTTAATGACATTTCTAACATAAGACAAAGTGCAGCGAATAGTAAAAACAAATACCCTTGCTTGCCACCCAGATGTAATGAATATTAAGCCACTCACTTTTTCCAGATTAGGGCCAGCTGCATATTTTCTCCCTTTGAGGAGGCCCATGGGTGAGACCCAGGAGCTGGTGATTTCCTTTGTATGAGGGAAGATATCTCTTCCAGTATAGAGAAGGGAGCCCAGAGGAAGGTCCCAGCCCAGCCTGGAGGAGACAGGTAGGACTTCGTGGAGGAGGTGATTATGTGAACTAAAAATCAAATCTAGAAAATACTAAAAGGGAGGCAGGCCAAGGGGGTGGTGGGGCAGGATGCGTGGGAGGGGGTCCGGCAAAGAGTGTGACCGAAGGCAAGAGAAAGGGCAAAGTTCTGGGGGAGGCGAGGGGCGGAAGTGAGTGTGCAGGAGTGGGCAGGGAGCAGCTGGGTGAAAGCTGCCTGGGGGTGGGCTGGTGAGTCAGCAGAGGGGCAGTAGCAGGTGCCAGGCTTGTCCTGAGACCTGTTCAGTGCATGGATGTCTCAGACACCACATGTCGAGAGGATTATGCACCAGTATAATCCTATGTAGAGAAACCCATGGAGTGGGTAGGGAAGGGTGGAAACTGAGTCAGGGAGCTATGTGAAGGAGGCCTGTCTCTGGGAGAAGTCTCCGGGCTGTCACTTGGAAGAGGGGCTATGTTGGGTAGGACCAAGAGGGAGAAGTAGCACTCACTGGAAGTTGTGTGGAGATAGATTCTAGCTTAGAATAGAAATTCTAATAGTCAGCCTTCCAAAGAAGGGCTGAACTGTAGGAGTGTGAGTTCCATTGTCTTGAGCGTGTAGAGGTAACCCCAAGATGTGCAAGTGGGTGGGGCGAGTGGAGCCAGGAGGATTGTGCATTGCCATGCCTTTGAGGTGCCTCCTTCAGAGATTTAGGCTGGGAGGGCAGGTTAACTGACCCATGGGCACAGGCAAATGGTACTTCCAGGAAGGCGGGTGTGGAGGAGGTGCTGGCCCGTTGCCATGGGAACCTTCTCTGCTGTGGGTTTCCAATTCCAAGGATGCCCTGGAAGGGAATGAACTCACTCCACCTGCAAGGTGATGAGTCAGCCCTGCCTCTCCTGCTAGCTCCCCAAAGGCTAGGCAGGAATTTGAGCAGCAGACCCTGCCTCTGCCCCCTCCCCAGACCATCCATGCTGTTTTGCTCTGGATGTGGGCTGTTGTCATTATAGGAGGTGCTAGCAATAAAGGCAGCTGCCAGCTGTTCTGGCAGCACTGGGGATCCTGACCTTGGGACACTGCTAACCCAGTTGGTGAAACCTTGGCCTCCACAGAGGGAGAGCCATCCTCTCTGTGGACTGGGCACCCTTCATCACCGTTTTGGGCCTGGGCTTACAATCCGGGAGGCTGGGTGGCTGCTGAGTTTGTGAAGGACAAGTGCAGGCTGGGTGTGGGTAGTTTCTGGAGGTGGATGAGGAAGGCTTCCTGGAGGGGGTGGCATTTGATCTGATCCTTGGAGGCTAAGGAGTGGCTAGTTTGCCCACAGAGTCCTAGGTGTCTAGAGTCTAGAGGTCATAGCCCACAGCTCTCCCTCTTGCGTCCTCTCCCAGGGTGGAGCACACAGAACATGTTAGCTGGCTGGTAGGGGCACAGGAACCTTACATAGCTGTGTTCTCAGGGTACCAGCCATCTTTCCCCAAATCTCAGGAAATCCATACCACCATCTCCTGGGGCCAATCCCAAGAATCCAAGTGGGGCCAGTGCTGACATTGGAATGCCCAGGGAGCCCTGCTTTTCTAGCCAATTGCTTGTTTCACTCAATGTGCCTCTCTTGTTTCCATTTGGGTAGATGAATAACTTGGGGGGGCGGGGGCGGGGTGACCCTCTTAACTCTATCACCTACACATGACAATTTTTGTTCTCATAAACCTACCTTTGCTTTTGTTCATTGCGGCATGATTTTGATAGTGGTAATCATAGTGTATATAAAATGTAGTTCTACTATTTATTTCCCCACTTGGCATTTTATCAAAAGCATTTTTTCTTAGACGTATAGCTACACAGTCTTTGTGTTCCTTCCGTGGAGAAAGTGAGATCCAAGGGACAGAGGTAGTTTTATAAATATGTATTTATTTGTACTTTCCTGTCTCTTTCCAGAAAGCACTTGAAAGGCTTATGTAGAACTCTTTTTTTTTTTCTTCTTCTTCTTTCAGTTTTTGGCTGGGGCTGGATTTGAACCCACCACCTCCGGCATATGGGGCCAGCACCTATCCCTTTGAGCCACAGGCGCTGCCCATGTAGAACTTTTTTTGAGACAGAGTCTCACTATGTCACCCTGGGTAGAGTGCTGTGGCATCACAGCTTACAGCAACCTCAAACTTTTGGGCTTAAGCAATTCTTCTGCCTCAGCCTCCCTAGTAGCTGGGACTACAGGCACCCCCCACAACGCCTGGCTATTTTTCTTGTTGTTGTCATTGTTGTTTAGCAGGCCTGGGTCTGGTTCGAACCGGCCAGCCCCAGTGTATGTGGCTGGCTCCCTAGTAGGATGGTTATAAATTAACACTAGATGATCAAGAGCTCTGTCACAGTCAGGGGAAGCCAATTGTTGAGAAAATAGTGGTAAAGAGGTTAAGCTTTTAAAAAATGTAACCCCCTCCCTGTTTTATTGTGACATAACTGACAAGAATCGCATATATTTAAGTCGTGTACAATGTGATTTTTTTGACATATACATATGTGTTTGTTAGATATACGTATTATGAAATGATGACCACAATCAAGTTAATTAACACATCCATCACCTCACAGAGTTGCCAGGTGTGTGTGTGTGTGTGTAAGATGAGAACATTGTCTGCTCTCAGCAGATTTCAAGTAAACAATATGTAGTTGACCCTTGAATGACACAATTTTGAACTATGCAAGTTCACTTATATATGCAGCTTTCTTTCATCAAAGGTATACCGTGCATGCCTCTCCTTCCACCCCCTCCACCTCTGCACTCCTGAGACAGCAAGATCAACCCTTTCTCTCCCAAGTGAAGAAAACTCGGATGAAGACCTTTGTGATGATCCACTTCCCACTTAAAGAATAGTAAACATATTTTGTCTTCCTTATGATTTTCTTAATTACATTTTCTTTTCTCTAGCTTACTTTATTATAAAAATTCAGTCTAGAGTACATATAACATACAAAATACATGTTACTCGACTGTTGATGTTATCAGCAAGGTTTCTGGTCAGCAGTGGGTGTTATTAGATCAGTTTTTAGGGAGGCAAAATTAGATGTGAATTTTCAGCTGCTCAGGACAGAGGATCTCCCCACTTCCCCTACCCCTAATTCTTGGTAACCACCATCCTGCCCTTTGCAGGCCTCTGAGTTTGACTTTTTTAGATTCCACATAAAAGTGAGATCGTATAGTATTTGTCTTTCTGTGTCTGGCTTATTTCACTTAGCCTGAAGTTAAAGAGGTTAGTTTTTTATTTTTTTAATTAAAACAAATTTAGATTTAAATTACTGATTTAAATCAGAAAACTCTTTCCCCGCCCCCCTTTTTTTAGACAGAGTTTCACTGTGTAGTTCTGGTTACACTGCCGTGGTGTCATACCTTGCAGCCATCTCAAAACTCTTGGGCTTGAGCAATCCTCTTGCCTCAGCTTTCAGTAGCTGGGATTGTAGGCCACAATGCCTGGCTAGTTTTTCTATTATTTTTTAGTAGAGATGAGGTCTCATTCTTGTTCAGGCTCCTGAGCTCAAGAGTCTACCTGCCATGGCCTCTTAGAGTGCTAGAATTAGAGGTGTGGGGCACCAAGCCTGTTTCCCCCACCCCTTTTATTTTGTTTTTATTTATTTACTTATCTATTTATTTTTTTGAGGCAGAATCTCACTTTGTCACCCTGGGTAGAGTGCTGTGGCATCACAGCTCACAGCAACCTCCAACTCCTGGGCTTGAACGATTCTCCTGCCTCCGCCTCCCAAGTAGCTGGGACTACAGGCACCTGCCACAATGCCCGGCTATCTTTTGGTTGCAGCCATCCATGTTTGGCTGGCCAGGGTTGGATTCGAACCTGCCAGCTCAGGTGTAAGTGGCTGGTGTCTTAGCTGCTTGAAGCATAGGCACCGAGCTGATTTTTTAATATTTTGTAGTGATGGGTTCTTGCCATGCTGCCTAGGCTGGTCTTGACTTCTTGGCTCCAAGTGATCTTCCTGTCTTGGCCTCCCAAAATGCTAGAATTAGAGGTGTGAGCCACCATACCTGGCCAAAAGAGGTTAGTTTTTGTAAAGCAGCACTCAACTCAGTTTTGAGTGTTCTGGCAACTAGGAAATTGGAAAGGGAAATTGGAAGTATCACAGTCCTTATTTCCTAGTTAGAAAAAAAAAAAAGAATACCGCTTCATGGGAAAGAGACACTTTCTATAAGCACTAAATGCTGAGTACTTTGCCATTTTAGGTAGACGCTGTCAGTATTAGTTTCATGGAATACACAGAAACCTTTTTTGTACACCGAGTTCTTAAACCAACTCCCAGTAAAACATGGTGTTAAATCACACTTATGTGGAGGCATTTCTCTGGAAAGCTGAAGTAATAAAATCAAGCTCTGCTATTTCTAGAGGTTTAACCTCAGAGAGGCATAAGTCCTTGGAGATACTTTTTAGCATTTCCTGGGGACTCCTGCAATGGCAGTTGTTTGACGAGAGCTGGACAGCAGGCCTTGTGGCCTCCTGGCTCTGAGTTCGAGGCTTTCTGAGCTCTTTATTGAGGAGAGAACTGTTTGGTTTGGGTGCTGAGCACGTGAGACGCAGAGCTGTTATGAAAATGTGAGCTTGGTCCACCCCACCTTTTCAGAAGGCGGCTGACAGGAAAGCTGTGTTTAGAAGTGTTTTTGATCTGTTTTGTGTGTTAACAAGGTACCCCTGGCCTTAGGCGCTTTGCCACAGAACAGCAGTGAGGGCTTTCAGGAAGGAAATAATGTGGTCTGTGGGGATGGGCCTGGGCTTGACACTCCTACCATCTGCCTCATGCTCTGCTTTTGACATACACTGGCCTAGTAATTCTCCCATTATTGGACATTGTTGTGGTTTCCAGTTATGGGCCATTATAGATAATGCCTCTATAAATATTCCTTTCATGTGGACATTTCCTGCATTTTAGGATATTATCCAGGTGATGGATTAATCCACCAAAGGAGAGCATCATTTCTATGAGTCCTTTTACATATTAATTGATTGTTTTTAAAAGACTGGCTAGCTTCATGTGCCAGCAGCAGCACATGCCTACTTTTTTCATAATTAAAAAGGAAAGTAATATTTATTGTGGAAAATTTGGAAACTGTAGCAAACTGGAAGGAAGAGAATAAGGATCATCCAGAAGTTCTACCACCCAAGAACATAGTGGTGTGTGGTTTGGTTTGCTGCTGCAGAGAGCTTGTCTGGCAGGGGTTGAGGTTGGGACAGTCTCCTGCTCGTGGCTAATCCCTATGTGTGCTTCCCACCTCCCCACTGGCTTCTGATTTTTCTGGTAGAGGTGGGGCATCTGATTTTCCCCTGTTCCCAACTATCTTCTCAACCACTACCTGTCCAGCTCCAGGCTTACATTTCTGAGGCTCTGAAAGCCCATACATGTATTAATGTAGTACCAGGCTCGACATAGAGGATGGTTTAGAAAATTGTTACGTATTTGAATGTTTAGGTGGAAAATGTTGAATCACCATCTCCTGGCATGTGGCAGACTCCTCAACAACTCCTACCTGCCAGGCACAAGACCTAAGAGGTCAGGGCACCGAGCTGTTGAGCTTTGGTAAGAGAAGCTGTAAGAAGCAGAATGTGTGTCTGGGAAAACTTGGCACAGGTCAAGCTCCTGACCTCATTTTTTAGTTCCTCTCCATCTGTGAGGCTTGTCTGAAGAGCCCTGGGGTGTTTGTGAAGATTGAAGGTAAATAGGAGAAGTTGTAAATGAGAACCTAGTCCTGCCATCTCTTTGCTGGGGCCCCAGTTCCCTACCTTCCCTTCTCAGAACCAGACATTCCCTGTTTCAGGAGCAGAGGAAGCGCCCAGGGCAGGGAGAAACCCTTCCCATGTTGGCCAGATACCTTGCTGAACTCTCCACCCGGGCACTGATTGTGGGCTGAGGCTTGTTGACACCCCCAACCCACAGTACCACTTCTGCTCCTGGGAAGCTCCACCGTCACCCAAGCAGCTACGTGTTGGACTGGATTTCCCAGAAGCTGAGACAGGAAGAAGATGATCTGTTCATGGAAATACTTGACCTACACAGAGTCCTCAGAAATGCTAAGAACTGACTGGAGATTTCCTAAGTGTCCTCAATTGCCAAAATGGATAAATGCATTGGCCACACAGTAGCAACACACTTGGATGGCTGAGTTCAGTACGTAGTGGGGGTTAATGCACAGAAGGTCTCTCTCTTCTGCAACGCTGGCTATCTTTCTTATTCAGTTGGAGGGAGTTGTTCTGATCAGGGACTATAGCTGGAGGTCCATAGGTATCTCTTGGGGGAAGAGGAGATGAGTGCTTAAATGATGGTGTCTTAAGAATTGATGGCATCCAAACTCCTGTACCACATGTGGAACTCATGGTCTCTCTTAGAGATGTGCCTAGAAGATACCTGATGTTCCTAGGGCTGCATGTCCTATGGCCAGCCTATCTGATGCACAGTTGGGAGCAGTTTTTCTATTTCCAGGGTCTCTGGATGATGAGAGCTTTGGAACCATGGGATTTGCCAAAGAGAATCTTGGTTTGAGGATGTTTCCTTGGGGGACAACGAGGAGGGACACCACCAGAGTATCTTAGCTGCTGTGTGTGTTGTTTGGGTAAAGAGCTCCCTTTTGGGGCCTCCTGATGCCTCCAGCTTGTGGCCGTGTGGCTGGGCTGGGATTGATTTGTTCTGTCTGGTTTGCTAGACACTCTGCCCTCTTTGCCTCTCCCCACCCAGAAAACCACAGTGAACTTATAAAGGCTGGTTCAGTTAAGATTTGTGGTAATTAAGAAGGAGGCAGGGACTCGAGACACGAGTGACTTTGTGCTTTGGTCTATGAAGGAGAGGACTGTGAGGACTGGAGGTGGGTAATGAAATTAAGGGCCTTCTGCCAAAGCCTGCATTAAATGCTCACCTGCTACAGGTGACCACACTGCATTGTAGGTATTCTGGTTCCATAGGCATGTCCACCTTCTGCCACTCCAGTGGAGAGTTGTACTCCAAGGCTATGTTCCTGAAAGGGTGGTCTGTGGTCCACCTCAGTTAGTATAAACTCTGTAGCTTCCTGGGCTACCTCCCAAACCAAATGCTCAGGTCATAGCCCAGGAATCTGCCTTTCTGCACTTGATCTAGCCACAAGGCTGAGAGGCGATAAATCTGCCTTTCTGGCAAGCACCCTACTTGGGCTTTAGATAACGCTAGAGACCTCTCTGAAGGATTATCTGCAGGAATATGACTGTTTCAGTCTGAATGGAAGTAGCTGAGCCAAAAAACTCCTTAGCTCCTTCACTCTTTTTTTTTTTAAATAAAAAAGATGGTTTCTTGGCTTGGTGCCTGTGGCTCAAGCAGCTAAGACGCCAGCCACATACACCTGAGCTGGCGGGTTCGAATCCAGCCCAGGCCTGCCAAACAACAATGGCTGCAACCAAAAAACAGCTGGTCATTGTGGTGGGCACCTGTAGTCCCAGCTACTTGGGAGGCAGAGGCAGAATCACTTGAGCCCAGGAGTTGGAGGTTCCTGTGAGCTATGATTGCCACGGCTCTCTACCCAGGGTGACAGCTTGAGGCTCTGTCTCAAAAAAAAAAAAAGATGTTTTCTTGCTATGTCACTCAGGCTGGAGTGCAGGAGCTTTTCACAGCTTTTCATAGTTCACTGCAGCCTCCAACTCCTGGGCTCAAGCGATCCTCCCACCTTAGCCTCCCAAGTAGGTGGGACCACAGTTTCCTGCCACGACACCCAGCTTCGACTCCTTTGCTCTTAACTGCTCTTCCTCTAACAGGGGTCCTCAAACTTTTTAAACAGGGGACCAGTTCACTGTCCCTCAGACCTTTGGAGGGCCAGACTATAGTTTAAAAAAAAAAAAAGAACAAATTCCTATGCACACTGCACATATCTTATTTTGAAGTAAAAAAACAAAACGAGAACAAATACAATCGTACCACCTCATGTGGCCCACGGGCTGCAGTTTGAGGACCCCTGCCTAGGACATTCTAATGAAGCTTTGTCTTCTTGAGACTTAGATAATAAATTCACCAGCCACCCCCAAAGATGCATCAAGTAGTTCTTCTGGACTCCAACACCCCCCCTCCCCAAACTTAGAGCAGTGATTGATTTTCAACCAGTGTGTCTGCCATGAGAGGATCTCCCATGAAAATTTTTAACAATCATTTATTATTTTCAAAAGAAGTTCAAAGGACTGTGAATGATTTTTGGCTGTGGAGCTGGTGGGGCTGGTTGGCTTTCTGCAGGCCCGAGTTAAAGCAGCATGGCAGTGGTATTGGGGGAAGGCTGTGCCTGGGACTCTGAGGGGTTGGTGTCAGGCAGGTGGCCTACCCTGCCTGCTGGCCCGAGCTCCGCCTTTTCTGCCCCTGTCCTTCAGTGACCCACCCAGCTCTGCTGTTTAGTTTCCTGTGGAGAGAGGGCTTTTCAGCTCTCTCTAGCCTGCCCCACCCGGCTCCCCTCCTAGGCCCACCTTAGTGACCTGTGATCCTTTAGGCTTACTTGAGCCAAATTCTGACTGTGGACTGTTGTCCTGGTTCTAGCTTTCATCCAAACCGCGTGACAGTATGGGAGTGGCTTATCATTGTCATGAGACTGGCTCATTTCAGCCAGTGGGTCTGCCAGCAGCAGCGTGTTTTGATGGTGTAGACGCAGACAGATTCCTCGAGACAGGGGCCCGGATAGCATGGAGCCTGTAGAGGAGCTCCTCTAATGACGGGACACCCCAGGGTTCATTTTAGGGGCCCTTAGTCAAGAACCCCTCTAGCTGCTTCCCTGTCTGACAGGAGATTCCCAGGGGAGATATTGGGGCACAGGGCAGAGGTGCAGGTCAGAAATAGAGGGAGGCTGACGTAGGGGGATGGAAGTGGCAGGGAGGGTACCAGGGGAGCTATTATATC
Organism: Loris lydekkerianus; assembly: GCA_963574355.1. Lineage (NCBI taxonomy): Eukaryota > Metazoa > Chordata > Mammalia > Primates > Lorisidae > Loris > Loris lydekkerianus. The sequence continues at coordinate 155,869 of CAUYPK010061876.1, forward strand.
AGAGTGGATCCGGATTACAAGAAGGGTTGGTAAAGAGGAAGGAGGTCTTGGAGCTAAGATTTCAGAAAAAGGATCTCTGAGGTGCTTCATTTGGAGGCCCAGAGACAGTAAGATCTTCCAGACAAAACAACTTAGCTAAGAAATTTTTTTTTTTTTTTTTTTTTTTTTTGAGACAGAGTCTCAAGCTGTCTCTCTGGGTAGAGTGCTGTAGCATCACAGCTCACAGCAACCTCAAACTTCTTGGGCTTAAATGGATTAATAAATTGTGGTATATGTACACCATGGAATATTATGCAGCCTTAAAGAAAGATGGAGACTTTACCTCATT